>CBMN010038336.1:0-10361 GCA_000582825.1 Hordeum pubiflorum
ACTAAAGGTTGAAACGGAAGGCCTGTTTTCTACTAGTGGTAGGAGGCTATGTTCAGCAGTACAAGGGAGGGCTCACGTTCGCTACCGTGAGAGGAGCGGGACACACGGTCCCGGCCTTCCAACCCGAGAGAGCGCTCATACTGCTCCAGTCCTTTCTCAAAGGGATCCTACCGCCTTACGAGAAGGCGTAGTTTTTGTTCTCGATTTGAGATGTTCTATAATCTGATGTCTTGTAACCGCGTTTCATAATTGTGAGAGCACATATTTCACCTAATGAAGAATATTGCGCTTTCGGTCTCTGCACTAAGAAGATGTACCCTAACTATAAGTTTGATTATGTGATCTGCTAAGTAGTGCACCCTGTGAAACCCAATAAATTATTGGAAATGCTCTAACTATAACATAGACAAGTTAGTGGCAATGCGATGACCTAGTAAACAAGTGGCTATAGCATGGTAATTACTAAAAGTTAAAACATATCAATATGTGATCTAATTTCATATATTAGTTGTAATAAAGCGAATGTTGAAACTGATCGTCAATCAATACTAGGTTGGAGAGAAAAGTTACTGAAAATTCAAAACAAAAAAAAGAATCTCTCAGTGAATACACGCTTGCATAGATTGATATTTTCGGTTGCATGCATATGTGAGGGAAAGAGAAGGGATGGTGCAGCATTAGCCAGACTATAATAGTGGCGTCGCACAAATACTTTTATCATTTTTAAAATTATAGATATTTGATACCACGGGAAAGTAAAGTACTGTTTTCACGCATGTTTGATGCACCCACGCAATGAACAGTAAAGTCTAAAAAAAGAAAAAAATCTGAAACTTCGTGGCATTGATTATGAGCAAATGTTTTACAACCTTGCAAAGTTCCGCCAAATAACATCGAATGATCCACATATGAAATGAAATATAAACTATTGCTCTGCATCCACATTTCAGATTTATATTTGAGCACAAACCTTTTTTTTCTTTTTACAGAGCTCCTCGGATGTCATTTTTTCACAAAAATTTGCAAACACCTAAAACATTTGCTCATAATTGGATCTGCAAAGTTTCAGATTTTTTTTATTTGTTTTCCTAGATTTTCGATCGTGGGTGTAGCTGGGGGGCAATGTGCGTGGCCTCATGGGTGTGGAACAGCCACACTAGCTTGATGTATTTATAGTTTTTTGATACTTCCTCCGTTCCTAAATATAAGACCTTTTAGAGATTCTACTATGGATTACATACGAAGCAAAATGAGTGAACCTACACTTTAAAATCTGTCTATATACATCCGTATATAGTTTATAGTGAAATCTTTAAAAGGTCTTATATTTAGGAACGGTGGGAGTAGTAGAATGTAATTAAAGCATGAAATCTCTGTTAAATATATGAGACAAAATAAAATTCCATCCAATCTATAGTATAAAACATAGTATCATGGTAGATCTGGATTTGATATTGTGCAGATGATATGGAGTATTGGTCATAAATACATATATACGCTCCAACAAAATACATCACAACCTCCACTCTTCCATGGCCTATAAAAACCCACGATTCCACCATCGTCGATCTCACTCACACACGATCATTGGGGAGATCCGAGATATGAGGAAGTTTGCTCCTGCTGCTGCTGCTGCTGCATTGCACGTTTTGCTTTTTATTCCCACTTTGGCATTGCACGCCCGTGAATCTCAAGAGGCCCATCTCACAAAATTCCTTTTATCTAGAACAACAAGCAGCATCACCACTAGCGATCCTAGTTTATATGACAAGTCATTTCTCGGAATCATCAGTGGCCTCCGAAGAGATGAGTACCCGGTCTCCGACCCCGGCGCTCTGAAGGCGTCCGACAAGATCCCTGCACTGCCGGGGCAGCCGGAGGGCGTCGACTTCGAAATGGAGCAGGGCCTGGATGCTCATCGCTCGGCCATGGAACGATGCGGGAATTGGGTCCTTTCCGTGCAAACAGGGACGGAAAAACCCTCACGATGAACAAGCATGCCTGGAACAACAGTAATTTTCAAGAACCATCCATTCCATTTTTGAAATGTCACTCTGCCTCCATTACATTAGATCTGATCTGTAGTGGCGAACGTCATCTTCCTGGAATCACCTGCCGGTGTGGGATTCTTCTCCTATTCCAACACGTCCTCCGATTACGATAGGATGGGGGATCCAATGGCTGCCCAGGACGCCTACATCTTCCTTCTCAACTGGCTCGACAGGTTCCCTGAGTACAAGGCGCGCCCCTTGTACATCACCGGGGAGAGCTACGCTGGCCACTACATCCCCCAACTCGCCAACACCATCTTAGCACACAACAACAACAACAACAACATCATTAACCTCAAGGGTATCATGGTCGGCAACCCTTACCTCGACAAGATGAAAAACCTCATAGGGCACTACGAGTACCTGTGGAGCCACGGTGCCATCTCCGACGAGGTCTGGGACGACATCGCCAGCGACTGCAGCATCGACGCCTCCTCAATCAACGCGAGGTGCTACCACGCCGTCACCGAATGCCAGGACGGCATCCTGGATCACGGCAACATATACGCTCCCACCTGCATCATCGATGCGACCAACGGCTCCTACCACTCCAGCACTTACGTACGTCGCAAAAGAAATGAACTTAGTCTGCACAAGTTTTATGGAGTTCTTTTTTCAACACGGTACAATCGCAAATGCTCACATACACTCAACCCTATGAACACACTTCCTTTTCAGTTGCCCGGGTATGATCCATGCAGCTATGTGCCTACCAAGGCCTACCTCAACAGTCCTCAAGTTCAGAAGGCTCTCCATGCCAGAGAAACCAAATGGCTCGATTGCAGGTTAGTATGTGTTGAAGATAGCATTTTTTATGAGCTACCTGCCTACCTGGTACTTCAATTTGCCTATCTTTCAACCCTGAACTGGCCTGATTAACCCATGTGTTGTGCAGATCCTTTGAGGATTTCAAGGACTCACCGGACACCATGGTGCCAACCTTGAAACGGCTAATCGACCATGGCCTGCCCATATGTCTCTTCAGGTACGCCGGCATGAGGATTTCGCAGACCGTCGGACAAAGATGTCGTTATTTTCTTTTCTTTTCCTTTATTGCATGGCAAAGATGTCGTTCTTATTGATGCCGAAACTGACGAAATGATTTTCAGTGGGGACTTCGACTCCGTTTGCCCCTTCACCGGCACGAGGTACATGGTCCGCGACCTCAACCTCTCCGTCGTGGAGCCGTGGCGCCCATGGACGGCCGGGCACGAGGTAGGGGGCTATGTCCAGCAGTACACCGGAGGGTTCACCTTCGCCACCGTGAGAGGAGCCGGGCACATGGTCCCGGCCTTCCAACCCGAGAGAGCCATGATACTGCTCCAGTCCTTTCTCACAGGGATCCTCCCTCCATTCAACAAGGAGTACTAGCTAGTTTTTTTTCTGTTTGTGTTCTTGTTTCGAGAAAGCACAAATTTGTTGCAGCAGTGACCTATCAATGCTTCAAAATTCAGACCTCCAGATATTTCTGCTTTGTTCCGACTTCATTGTATTCATTTCAAGTTTCACCCTCCTACCCGCTTAAATGGGGACAAAAGAGCAAATTACACATTTTTTGTTGTTGTTGTTGGAATAACTGTATAACACTTGAAACTCTGAAAGAAATGGTTTGTGTTGCAATTTTTGTAAGATTCCATCCATCACCTCTTTTCAGGCAGTATTCACCCGTTCCAGTGCAAGTGGCTTTGCTTATACATGCATGACTGAAGTACAAACAATCACACATTACACCACCCAATCCAAAACTCTAATATGTATGCTGATCTTTCTCATGCACGCCCCCAAAATAATGCAACAATGAGACCCTGTCGACGACTAAGCTCCAACAATTCAACAGGCTGGCTGATATCCGGCTCCGCATCTATGGCGAGATTCTATCAGCTCCAAGCTAGATGTCACTCAAGATGACACGATTCTCTTCTAGGACATGAAACCAGATGAACTCCTGCGTACATCAGCCTTAGCCACAGGGGCGTACACAACATCGACTAGAGAGCTGCGGGTTCGCCCGTAGAAAATGTAGACGAGAACACCTATCAGCAGCCATATGCCGACTCTCAGCCACGCATCTCCGCTGAAAAACACAATGAAAATGATTGTTCTTTCTAGACGAATCACGGAAAAAAGTAAGCGAAATAAGTGTCTGAAGTTAGATGTGCACTCACCCCAGGTTTATCAACAGATATGTGTTTATGAGGATGCACAGAACAGGTAGAAACGGAACAAAGGGGCACATGAATCCTGCAAGCAAAGACAGATCTCAGACAAAAGAAACTTGCATCCTCTTCAACTAAAAAAGAAAAGAAATGCAGTTTAATGTACCTCCAGAATGACCAAAAGAGTGTCTGACATCATCTTGGTCAATCCAGCAGAGTACAACAAGACCAGGTATAAGGAGTATACCACCAACAATGCAACCAATGCAAATCGGTAGGCTGACCATAAGAAACAAACATATATTTGTTAGACTTTCTGGTGACTTGAAATAAACGGTACAATTATAGAGGCCGGGGGTAATAAAGCTTCCATTTTCTTAGAAAAAAAGACAATGAGGCATATTTATATCTCTTTCCCAACTTATGCATACTTACAAAGTTAGCCATGTGGCAGAAGCTGAAGCCGTGAGGACCAGAACTCCTAGACAAACAGACCCTATGCTGAAAGCAGCTATCTTTCGACGCTTCATCTCATCCATTGTGCCTAATATATTACAAGGGAAGGACATTCATCTTGGTTAGCTTACGTTATGAAAGTGGACCAAATGGGACGGCTAGTTTAAATCTGAAAGCAAGTGTGCGCACATTACCTGTATATTGCTTCTTCTCGAGAAGAGGGTCCTTCATTGATTCTATTACAATCAAATCCTTTATTTGAGATGTGTCGCAGATCTCATCTCCAAGTGGATCCCTACCCTTTTCCTCATCATATTCTGGGTTCAAACCCATTGATTCTCGCCGAGATGATGATAGAGGGACCTCGGCTGGAGGAACATATCTGAGTATCAAGATCGATACTGCCACTATGGTGAACGCGAGGAGTGTGCCTACACTGACCTGAAACAGTCAAGCGTTTAAATTTGTCTTCATGTTACTTAAATCTATGCAGCGCTGTTATTTTTGTGTGTACAAGGCCATCAAATGAAAATATGCAAATGACAATGGCTTGATGTTTTCTTACCATTCCTGCCAACTGAGAAACATCCATGAAAAAAGCCAGAGCAGCAGCACAGATACCAGCCACGATTGTGCCCTTGACAGGTACTTGTGTCTGCTTGTTCACGTCGGAGAAGAAAGATGGTAACAGTCCATCTCTTGCCATGGCCATCAGTATTCTAGGCTGTGAGGATGAAAAACTCAAGTACTTTAGCAACTACTATTTTGAAAGTCACTTGGCTTCGGCTAGCTACAAGGCTAGGTTTGCGTGCGTACTGCGGAATAGTAGCTACCCCTAGTACGGCAATTCCATATAGACTAGATGTTGTAGGGTAGAGACTGCTAATTATCAGAAGTTAGAGTCACACATCAAGCGGCGCGTTTGTATACCTGTGGAAGAAGTGAGCCCATCAAGGTTGAACACAGTGCAAGAACAGCACCACTTGTCACAACATACCTAAAAGAAAAGAAAAGACACAGTGGATAATTCAGTCAGAAGCACGCTAGATGACCATTATAGCCAACTGCATAAACAAAAGGAGATCGGGGTCCTTACATTGCCCACTGCATTCCATGTTTTGCAAAGGCGGATGAAATAGGTGTATCTGGGTCCATAGCAAAATACGGTACAATCCCAACAATAACAACAGCGACCATCATGTACAAGAAACAGCAAATAGACAATGCTGCTCCTATTCCCAGAGGTAAATCTCGTTGTGGATTCTTTACCTGTCGAAGTAAAAAAAAAATAACAAAAGTCAAATAACTCCTTAAGAGAAGTGAACAAAGTCATTAAGTAGGACCTTCCTTACCTCCTCAGCAGTACTCGCTACTGTGTCAAAGCCTATGTATGCAAAGAAAACAGTTGCTGATCCAGCAAGCACTCCGTTTACTCCGTATGGAAAATACCTGAAAAGTTCAGCTCTGTAAAAAATTCCACTAGCAATCCCTCTGCGGTATGCTAAGTACCAAATGTTTTTAGGATACATACCCATCAGTAACCTTATAGCCATCCCATCCGATCTGGAAGCCAATATAACAGCCAGCTATGATCACGAATAGCATCACACAGGCATTCAGAATTGTCACAATTCCTTGTACAAATGAGCTCTGCAAGAAATTCAAATAGAAGAATCATTGATGGTCCTATATTTTGGGGAAATGAGCAATACTTATGACCTGAGCAAAGTACCAACCTCTTTTATCCCTAGGCATAACAAAACAGTGACAGCAAGAACAAGAGCAGCAGCACAGGGATCAACCATAACATCGAACCATGGAAGTTGATGCCGTGCTAAAATCCATGGCAAGCTATCTGGTCCTCCAAAAAATAAAGCCTGAAAAGAGAAATGAAAGTTCATAAAAAAAGGAATATAGCAGAGCGGTAGTTCAAGCATTGACCAAACTTCCACAGAACAAAGCTCTAAGAAAGAGAGATGGCACTCACTAAATTGGGGGATATGCCACGGGCAACAGCAGATCCGCCAAGAGTATATTCCAGCACTAAAGACCAGCCAATCAGCCAGGCAACGCTAGATAGATACAACGTGCGAACCATGTTAGATCATTCTGGCCTTAATTAAGATCTTAAATGTAACACGATAACAGAATTCACCATGGTATAAAATATCAAATAGGTAATGTTTCATCTGTGAAGGATGCAATCTATGCCATGGGGCCAGTAAATTATACCCTTCGCCAATGCAGATATATGAATAATGATATGCGCTTCCAGCAGAGGGGCAACGGCTAGCAAGCTCGGCATAACAGAATGCTGAAAGTGCAGCAGCTATTCCAGCTATCAGGAATGAAACTGCCAATGCTGGACCAGCATGCTCCCTGGCAACTGTTCCGACAAGAACATATACTCCAGCTCCAATTGTCGAACCAACCCCTGGTAGATAATGCAAGGGTTCACCAACAATCTTCAATATATAAAAAACAATTCACACAAGCAATCCATGTAGTAGGGGAAAATACTTCATTTAATCTAGAATCTCAAATATTTGATAATGCCAGATAATGCCATTTGTCTATCAAATATTTGCCCATTTACCATTTTGTTTAACAAAAATGTTTCTACTCCATGGCTGTTTTAATTTATTATATTTTTCTGCAGCAGATTATAAGATAAGGTCTGCAACCACAATTGTGTTTAAGCAAGGAGGCAGCATACAAGTACGCAACACGAGTGGAACTATGGTTTAAGCTAATGAGTACATATGCTGCACAAGATGATGACAAAATCAAGGTTGCAGTATGATGATGATAACCACCTTCCAGCGGCCAACCAACAAGGACCTCCCTTTGTTTCTGAATCTTTATTGATTTCAGAACTGATTAACAGGTTGAAACAAAACAACTAGTACCAAAAATAGAACTACTAATATAGGCATCCAGTTTTTTCTAAAACTAATATAAGCATAATGTAAAAACTGATTTATTTCATTTACTGCATTTGTTTACAGAGAGAAAAACAGAGTACCATGGCAAAATTGTTCCCTGGTATTTTTGTTGTTTCAGAGCGCAGTTCTCCACTTAAACTCACAGGTTTTCAGAAAAAGGTCTGTCCTAGGTAAACAATTTATTAAAATGCATATAAGCACATTAATCAAAAAACAAAACAAATCCTCCAAATCAATCTAGCAGCTCCACTGATCCAAGACGCGTGAATGAATATAATAAACAGAACTGAATCCACCACGAAACCTGCAGTGTCACCACAGTTCCGAAGTCCCCAAACCCCAAAAAAGGCCGCTTTTTGCGTTGCAAAAATACACTGCGGAAAAGAAGAGAAAAAGGCGGACGGGAGGGGAGAGGAAGACGTCGCCGCACCGATCGCGACGAGCTCGAGGACGTTGAGCTCCTTGGCGAGCTGCTGCTGGCCCTCGGCGCGGACCCTGTCGGAGTCGACCGGCTTCCGCCGCATCAGGCCCCGGAACCCGCCGCCGCCGCCGCCAATCTGCAATGCCATCGGGGGTGGGGATTTGCCGACGCCGAGAGCCAAGCAATCTCGATCAGAGGGCGGATAAGGGCATCGGGCTGTGGCGGTTTACGCGGGGATTGGGCCGGGCGGCGAGACAGCGGCGGAAGTGGAAACAGAGGAGGCCTCGCTTTCTCTCGCGTTGTTGGTTCGGGCGGAGGAATATCGCAGAGTCAAAGACGGATTGAGATTCAGTTGCCGCCGTCCAGACTCGTGGATTATGTTATTATGGAATACAATTACGGTACAGGATTGCAATACTAGCACTAGTACTAAACTGTTTCCTTTTGTGAGCAGGAGTGATACAAATTTCTTCCCAGACAATAAGTGATACACGTGTGTCACGAAGCAATTTCGTCCTGATTTTTTTACACCTAAAATTGCCATTGAAGAAAACAATAACTGAAACTTGTCATCCCAACAGGGAGTTGCCGTCCTCGCGTCACTAAGCTTTGCATCTTTGTGTCACTGAACTTGTCATAAAAAACGTTTGACGTTGACATGTGTCCGCGCCACACGTGTGACACTTGTCAAGATCCTTTCTAAA
Source organism: Hordeum pubiflorum (assembly GCA_000582825.1). NCBI lineage: Eukaryota > Viridiplantae > Streptophyta > Magnoliopsida > Poales > Poaceae > Hordeum > Hordeum pubiflorum. Next base: position 8,734 of record CBMN010038336.1, read on the forward strand.
GGATTATAATAGTTGGACAAAAAGGAGAGTTGATCGAATGATTTTGTTCGCCGGGAGAGCAACTCCCGGCAAACGTTTCGCCTCCCTCGATTGTTCGTCGGGGGAGGGCCAGGGCGAACCCCACTGGTTTGGAGGCCTTGTTTACTGTTTTTTTTTTCAAATGCCATGAAGCAAAAAAGCATATATTTTTATGAAAAAACAGAGAAAGCATAAATGTATAATTGCCATGAGAAAAAAAACACATTTTCTTATGAAAAAACAGAGAAACAAAGATATATAATTGGCATGGTATGCAAATATAAAAAAGATCATGCTGCTTTATAAAATGCCATTTCTTTAAATCATAAATTTACAAATAGTATGATTAAAATAATGTGCCATGCGATCTGAAAAATATATTTATGAATTTTTCGTTGAGTTTTTTCACTGTGAAAAAAAAAACATGTTTTGGAGAAGTTTTTTTTCTTTATTTGGTCCATTGTGCAAAAAATCATAAAATTGCGTGTCATTAAAAAATTAAATTGCCATCCTTTTAATAATAAAATTTTCATCTTGTTAATAATCAAATTGTCATGCCAATAATAAAATTGTCATCCTGTTAATAATAAAACTGCCATCTTCCTAAAAATAAAAACGACATGTTACTAATAACAAAAATGCCATGCTCTTAATCATAAATCCGTCATCCTATCAATAAAAAAAATGTCACATTATTATTAATTAAAATGACGTGCTCTTAGTAACAGAACTGACATCCTCTTAAAATAAAAATGTCATGTTATTAATTATCAAAATAGAATGCGATGAGGACATGTCTACCTTGAATACAACCAAAAATATTACATACATGCATATTTGTGAAATGATTTCTTATAAGAATTATGCAATAATTTATTTATGTTATCCGGAACAAAAATACTTTACCTATTTTTATTTCATGCCTAAATGCAGAATTGCCGAACATTTTTACGAACCACGTGTGAAGACAAAGGAAGAGAAAATAATTAGGTGTTGTTCAAGAGGTCCTATCACTTCAAAGAAAATGATTAGGTGTTGTTCAAGAAGTTCTCTCACGTCACTTTTGGCCCAAGAGAAGATAGAGTCCAAGTATTTCACGTTTTGGACTTAGATTCGGACTGCAGAGACATACCTGTCTCAAAACGCCAAGAACCTTTTCATCCGGGCTCCGAATTGGGTGGTTCTTTTTTTTGTTGGAAAGTAGACTTCATATGCTTTCCAGCCCAATTGGATTCACCTTCAAATTCGTCCGGAGTGTGGAGATATTGACGAAACAATCTGATGCTACATTAGAATCCGAGTCAAACTACAAGTCCAAAGGTGCTGCATCACCTCCACTTGGGCCCATAGGCCTTGTACGACCTAGGGTTAGGTTTAGGCTGCCTTGGGACGCCCTCCCACCTCCTTGGCCGCCACCCCTTCCTACTATATAACTAGATCAATCTAGTAGCTTTTTCTTTGGGTTTTGTTTAGTTAAAAGTTAGTCATCGTAACTTCGTGTACTTCGTTTGTGTCCAACGACCAGACTAAGACCGTTTTCGGAACCCCAGCTTTATCAATACTTCATCTATATTCGCAATATTCGGATTGTTTTATCATATTCTTGCTTG
>CBMN010038339.1:0-11189 GCA_000582825.1 Hordeum pubiflorum
AATATAACAGCATGGAACAAGCAACAATTATAGATACGTTGGAGACGTATCAAACTTCTCGTGCTGTTGTGCCACCGGTGGTCTGTGAAGACGCCCTCGGGCTTGCGTCATCATGGTCGCGCGGGCTCTGCCTCGCCATGCCACGGTGGTTGCTCATGAGCGCAGGTGAACTCCACCTTCTCCCTCACTTCTTTGTACTCCCTCTCTGTTCTCACTTTGGAGCATGAGTGTGTCAGTTGGTTTGTGATTTTTAGGGTGTTGGTTGATATATGATGTTGGTGATATGATAATTGCCTTGATTTACCTTGAACGTACAAACACTAGTATGATATGGTTATAATGGCCCTCCTAGCCTTGTAGATTCAATTTAGTGTCAGGTTAGTTATGTTGGTTGGTTTAGCCTATGATGATTAATTCCATTTTGGTTGGTTAACACAGATAAAAGAACAAATGCTAGCCTCCTATGAATTATTTACTAGCTTACTGGCTTTGATCAAGTTGGTGGATTTGCTTGTGGTTCTTGTTGTGTTCTTTTGATAAGATTAAGATGTGAGCTCCAGGTCTTGCCAGGGATAGCTCCCCTCTCTGCTGATATTTATCTTTCTACCAAGAACTGGCAAGAACAAATTTGTTGCTTGGTTTCTTAGCTTAGCCCATGATGCATAGGTTGAGGCACAACTTTATGACAAGAACATATACTAAGAATGTGGCTTTCTAACTTGGCCTGGTAACCATGGGATCTAGGTGATCATGGTGGTTGGCTGTTCTTGGTTATGTTCTTGCTGTTCTTTGCTAGTGGATAACTCTTCCTGGTGGTCTGGTGATGGTGGTGCTGAATGAGTGAGACTGTGGCATTTTTCTACTGCCCTGGACTTAGTACTGATGGTGCCACAACATGCCATTCTGTCCATAAAAAGTGTCTTCTAATGACATGTGTACCCTTGATGAATGGCCATCCCATGCTCGCCGCAACCATGCGCAACTACAGGATGGTACTTGATTTCATTTATATTTGTGTCACCATTTCTTACAATCTAATACCGAGCAATACAATATTTCTTGTATGATTTGGGCTGTAAGCTAGTGGACAAAAGAAGAAAGGGTGAGGTGTTCTAAAAGGTTTTAAAGCATCTAAGAAGCATTTTGCCAATGGATCTGCAAAGCTAAATATTACATTCTTTGAAAATTTGGGTGGTACAGTAGGAATGAACTATCGTTCATTCAATTATCATGTGGTAGTCATAATGAAAAGAAAGTTACCACTCATTGGAGTGAGGACGTGGTCGGACATTCAACCTACCATCCATCGACTCATTGTTGCAGATATGATAGTGCGTACAACCTTTTCCACATGTGTTATCTTATTTTGCCATCGATAACGCACTGCTTATGTATATTCATTAGTTGTATGCTTTACAGGACAGATGGGACCTGGAAGATACACCAGAAACAGAAGAAAAGTTCTCAAAATTGCAAAAGAGCGATATAGAGGTTGGCGATTAACTCTAAGCTCCACTTACAAGGCATACAAAACAGATGCAGCTAGATTGGCTAATATGCCAGAAGTTTTACAACCAGAAGTGTGGGAATGGATGATTGAGTACTTTGGCACTGATTCAAATTTCAGGTTATCTCTAAGACAATTGTTTGTCTACTATGTGTTAAGATAAAATGGTTTGTCTGACTGATTATATTTGGTTTCAATGAATTGATAAGAACGCGGCCAAAAGAACTCCGATAACTGTAAGAAACAGAAGACAAGACACAGAATTGGATCAAAATGTTACTCACGCCTAAGTTTTGAGGAGGTATGAGTCTAACTAAATATGTATGCCTCACTGCTAAATATGGTTTCATGATTCAAGCATCTCATTGTCATATTACTTGGAGAGAAACTTGGAAATTGGAGAAGAGCCAGATTGTATTGCTCTGTGGGAACTCGCCCACACCAAGAATGGAACATGGTCTAACACAGAGTCCCAGGATGTTTACGTGAGTACAGTGACTTTTGGTTATTCTATAGTTATTCAATGATGTGCATTCGGCATGCTTCATCATCAGCTGGGATTATTCATGCATTGGATCATGTTATTCTTGTTTCATCTTTTGGTCCACTTTCAAGTGAGCAGAGAAACACTATTTTCCAGACCGCATACAAAGACACTCTGTAATGCAAGTCATCGCAGCCTCATGGTACGGATACATGGATAAACCTTCAACTGCTTCTGAAAGGTTTCAGATCCAGATTCAAGAGCAAGCTCGTGCTACAGCAGCCACCCAGCAGCAAAACTCTAAGCTCAGCCAGCAGGTCAACGAATTATAAGATCAACTACAAGCTGAACGTGCAAACACACAAGAGAGGGTTAACTTGGAGCGTGCTGAGAAAGAACAACTTGAGGAGAGGTTAAAAGAAGAGTGTGCTGAAAGGGAAAGATTGTTGGAAGAGGAGCGAACATCAAGACTGGAATTTGAAAAAACATGATGGCAAAGTTTGCAGAACTGAGCCAACAGATGGGAACCCAACAAGTGATTAGAGTCATATGCTTGCGACCTTGTAAGATTTATATTGCTTACTTGCATTGCTAAAAGTGCACTTCTATTTATAGGTGCCTCCGAAGAGGATTCGCAAATAAAATAGTAATCCAAACTTGCAAAATACTCTTTTACAGTCCTAATAAGACTCTAGGTGCAAGGCCAACTGTTATTTCTTCAAATGCGCTCATACAAGCTGCAACAAGGAATTCTCGAATGTTTAAAGCAATGGTAAGTCACAACCTTGCTTTCTCTTCATGTTCACCTGCATTTTATACGTCATTGACCTGCATAATTAGCTAGTTCTTCTTCTCTTTCACCATGTGTTGTGGCTGCATCAAGTCACAACTTAAACAAAAAATGAATATGTGCTAGCTAGGGACATGAAATTAACTGAAACTATACATCGAGTCACAACTTAAATCAATTGCGGATGTACTTGTGCTTATGCTTTAGACATTTACACTTGTAAAATTGTTCTGATCCCTTAGTTACATGCTTGCTGACACAGTATTAGTCCAGTTAGTCTGGCGACAGTTCTTTTTAACAATGGGGCTGGAATAATTGTATGGCACGTATTATGTTGGACTCATTAACTATAACTTTTTTTATTTCTTGATTGCAGGATCCAAAGAACTAGCTGGACTGGACTCTAGATCACGGACAGTTTAGTCTCCGCACTTAATTAGGATGGCTAAATTACATTTGAGTTTCATTTGATGGATATTTTCTATGAGAAATATGAATTTTATGAATCTACATATTATGCGTATGGTTTTGAATATTGTAATTGAATGCGTGTATTTTTTTACGGTTGGAATAGGCTATTACCACAACCCACTTTTGGTTGTCACATGTTAGCACCACTAAAAATATAGTGTTGCGTCAAATCTCAGTCGTGACGCCTACTTGTTTTGTTGCACAAGGATGTTGCGACGGAGCACTTCATATTGTCGCAATAGATTGGCACCACAATTTTTTTACAATGCGATAATTGTTTGGCGCCACCAAAGTAAGTTTTGTTGAAAAAGAGTATCGCCACAAAAAGTTTACATTGTCGCAGTAGCTTCTCGCTACAAACATTTTTCCCATTGCGGACGCATTGTTGAAATATAGTATAGCCACAGAAAGTTTAAATTGTCGCACTAGTTTCTCGCTACAAACATTTTACCCGTTGTGATACCTATTTATCACCACCAAAACGAGTATGTTGCAATTTCCTATTACGACGACTGGAATATTTGTTGCCATAAGTTAATATTACAAGTGTAGCGGTTCGTGGCAACATGCCTAATGCCACGAAACAAGGATTGTTGCTATAGTTTATTGCCACAATTGACTATTGCCACGGAAGAGTAATGCGCCACGAAACGAGGTCGTTGGCATAGATTGTTGCCACAAATGTCTATCGCCACGAGCTATCAGTCGTCACGATTCATTACATGTTGCATTAAAGCTATCTCCACAAATCAAATTGTGGCATCAAGCGAGTGTTGCCACGGGAAAACATGTGGCTATTTCCCACATGGATGTTGCTAGTACAATTTATTGCCACGGTTGCTTTTTCGTGGCAATAACCTATTACCATGCGTCCAGTCGCGACGGTTGCCACCGAATGTCATTTCGTGGCAATAGGTATTCATCGCCACAATTGGCATGTATTGCAACAAACGATTTTGTTGCAATAGACCCGGATCCTTGTAGTGTGTCCACCACTAATATGAGTTCACCTATAAGCCTTTTCCCGATAGTGTGTCGTCGTCACTAGATCCAACCACCCCAAGGCTAGATGCTAGGTTTTCACCATGAAGAATAAGTTCGAGCATATCTGAGCAATGCCTTCAACAAGGTCACAACACAAAAACATCAACATTTCCGGTATAAGCAACTCGGGTTAGACCTAAGATTTTCATCCCGGAGCTCGAGACGGAGTACGCGAGAAGCACCAACAAATTGAAGTCAATCATGTGTTGTCTGATGGTGTAATACATCGGGGGTGGCCACTTGATGGAGAACCCAGCGCAAGGCCCTCTTTGGGGGCATGAAGATGAGACAAGACCTAACCGCTGGAGGACCCTGGGAGCCTGGAGAGGCGGCAAGTGGTCACCTTGGCAAACAAGTCAAGGTGGCGGTGACTTAGATCAGATCGATATCATGTAAAACCCTACCACATGTCATCTACATAAGTGGGGGCTAGGGATAGCAATATCATCTACCATCGGTAGAAACAAACTCTCGGTAGTAAACACATCTCCACCATTGTACTCCTTCGCATGAGGTATCCCATTATGTATGGTGTTACTCCTTCCAAAAGGCCTGAACATGGGTAAACTCTTTGTGCAGCCTCCGTTCTGGTACTTCCTCACAGGTAGATTTTAGACGTTGACTGTTCACAATCCTTGGTGTGTCTTTGCCTCCTTTTAACCAAATGACTCCCGAATTGTAAAATTCTTCATTCATAGGGTCCTTCTCATCTGTACATAAGCTTTTTGGGAAACAACCTTAGACGAGAGTTAAATAGGACAACTTTGTCTCCAACTTTTAAAAAAAAAATAAGATCTTTCCGTCATGCCACATTTGACCTTTTCTTTGAAAAGACGGGCACTTTCATAGGCTTAATTTCTAAATTCACCTAAAGCATGTATATCCAATATTTTTTTCCTGCTTCTTTAAGGTCAAAATTTTAAATTCTTAACAACCCAATAGGCTTTGTGATCTAACTCTAAAGGTAAATGACACATCTTACCATAAACCATTTTAGTTTTGTAGCTAGTAGTGGGAGAGGTGTACATTAGTTGGGTTGAGCATGAATTTTTTTTTATTGTGCACTTTTTCACATGATTATGTTACTGCAGTTCTATGTATTGGAGAGTTACATTTGCTCAAACTATGAACTTCCGTTCAGTTTTGCGCATAAGAATCACCTTCCAACAACTTTTACATGTATTTTATTTTTAGTTTTGTTTAATTCAAAATAAAAATATATATTATCTAGCACTGTATCTTTTAATTGCCTTGTGCAACTACCAAGACTAACAAGTTGACACCCTTTTCAAAATTATTGGGGACACAACTGGAGTTTTATTATGTCCTACACTTTGGACACTGCACTTGATACACCAATCATCAGACCCCCTGCCCACCCCGCACAAAATAATCAAGCGCTAAACACATGCATTGTGATACGTTTTAAATGTATCTGTTTTTATATACACTTAATGTTTTTGTTCTTAACTTGCATGACCTGAATTAAAACTAATCCGGACTAACGTTATTTTTTAGAAAGATTTGTAATGGTGTAATTTTCTTTGAAAAGAGGTGCCCAAAAAATATAGAAAAATAAAGAAAATTCTTTCGGGAGAGAAGAGCCATGGAGCCAGAACAGGGTGCCATGGGCTGAGGGGCACCTGTGGGGCCCATGCTTCTAGTTCACTTGGCCACCCTCTGGCCGGATGAGGAGGACACATGGGGCCCACATGCATCGCCTCTCGACACCCTTTGCCCAATATTTATCTTTCGTTCTGAAAACCCTACATGGAATTTATTGGACTTTTTGGCGACATGAAGCGGCCGAAACCTCTGTTCAGCTTCCAGCGGGGCTGTCTGGAGGCTGATCTGGCCTCCGGAGAGGGGGATTCTTCATTTTCATCATTGCCAACCTCTCCGTCGTCACCTTCTTGATTCCCCACTCATGTGTTAGTAATCTCTCTATAGGCACGAGGGGTGGATGAAAATTGGATGAGACCACTTCTGTGATAGTTGCCGGATTTGTTAGGATTTGATGCCTAGTGCACTGCATGTTTTGAGATCGATGTTGTTATGACTTTGATATGCTAGCTCAAGAGAGGGAACACTTTAGAATCATTCTACAATCTGATTGCGAGCAGGTAATCACTACCCTCTATAATGGTGGATTTTCGGCAACAACAAGTTCTTCAATAGTTCATGATTGTTACCCCTCAAGAAAATATAGATATTTCATGATTGTTCGATGAGGGCAAGTGCTTTCGATTAAGTGATCTTTGAGCATTGCCCAAGAAAAGCTAACAAGGTTGCTCATGAGGTAACTAGATCAACGTCTTTTCTTTCTGAATCCCGTACTTGGGTCGGGGAACCACTAGCTTCCTCCTAACACTCCTTATGAACCATATAACCTTGATGATTAATGAACAAAGTGTGATGAATGGCTTCCCGTAAAAAATGAACAAGCGATTATGCTCTCGTTCGTAATAAAAGAAAGAAAAACATCGTCGATACAAAGCGTAAACTCAGGCATAAATATCAGCAACACAGATTTCTAGCTAAATACAGCCCCAAACGCTCATTTTTTAAAACAAAAGGTGGATTTTATTGACTCAAATGAAGCATCAAGAGGGCAGAAACATCCCCTCAAAAAGAGAAAAGGAGGGCAGAAACACAATGAGCATATACCAAGCCTTTGCATAATTAAGATGCATACAACCAACATCGATGCACACACGAAAGAACCACACCGACAAAGAGCAAAGTTATACAAGACCGAAACTCTTCCTATGCGAAGGAAAAAGAAACCCTAAAACAATCAAAACAATGAACTATAAAGAAAACGAGAGGGCAGAAACACAATGAGCATATACCAAGCCTTTGCATAATTAAGATGCATACAACCATCGTCGATGCACACACGAAAGAACCACACCGACAAAGAGCAAAGTTATACAAGACCAAAACTCCACCTATGCGGAGGGAAAAAAAACCTAAAACAATCAAAACAATGATTGACGAACTATAAAGAAAACGAGAAGGTTCTTCAGCAACAACTCCTCCAAGAAGGGAACGACGTTCAAGCGCCGTTCTCGCCGGATCCCACCATCAAAAGTAAAATCTTAGGTTTTCACCCTGAAGATAAAGTCCGAGCAATGCTTTCAAGAAGGTAACAATGCAAAAACACCGTCATTGCCCAAAACGCTCCTTTGCGCCTAGTTGTGAATTCTTACAATTTAATACAATGTTATAAGTCAATACAAAGATGATAGTATCACCTTGAAGCGGAGGCGTCCTACTGACACAACATCACTTTTGCATAGAGTGGCCATGAGACATGAAGAACAACCACTTACAGTTACACACATATATACTGGGTAATCTGCAGGTCCTTTTCTGCAGTTACTACGAAGCTTAGGCAGGAATGGGCACTGTACTTCAAGTTCAGCAGAGTTTTAGCTGCGCATATTTAGTCCGGGGAAGAACTAAGGGTGTCGGATATCTTCCTCGATGTGAGAGATCTCCTCATCGTCGACAGTGACCACGGTCAGCGCCTCGTCAAGGGACGACGCCGACACAGTCCTCGACAGCGTGCACACCGTGTTGGTCTCGTGGTCGGTCTCGTAGATGGTCGTGTCGAGGGAGCAGACCGACCTCGACGTGAGTGTCCCATTCCGCATGAAGAGCGGGTTGTGCCTCCTCTCTTTGATCCTCTTACACCAACTATGGAGGGAGTCCCTCACGCTCTCAGAGACCAGTGACTTCTTGAACTTGGAACCCATCTGCAAGTTTCAGCAGAGAAACAAGATAAGTGAAAGGGAGACCAGCCGTGACATATTACCTTCCTACCTTGTCTACTACAAACTGCATAAAGAGGATATACTAACAAAGCTTCATAATCAATGAAGGGAAAAAAATATGGCCTACCGAGAAAAATATTCATCAGTACAGTAGGTTGACAGTAAATAATTATGGTCAAATAAGTGGAGAGTTCACTAAGTGGCTCTCATGGTTCATATCAGGTTTTATCATCCAAGAAATACCTGGGAGATAATCACGTTAAGAGGCAGCGTACTGTAGCTGCACCAAACTTGAACAAGCAGCCTGCAGTGCTCAAAGGGAAGAAGAACAGCTGTATGAGTCCAGAGTCCAGGCGAATGCACTTCTTAAAGTGCTTAATTCATATGATGGTGGAATTTTTCACTAGTCTATACCAAAAATCTAACTTAATGCGGTTCATGCATATAATTATATCTTCACAACAATACAGATTTAGTAAAAACGTGTGATTCTTAAAGTAAATTGTCATAGACACACTGATGTAAAAAATTGATATGTTGCAGGTTTCTCAAAATAACATGTCAAATGAACATATTGAGATGCCAAAATCTCTCGTAACTCACAAGGTATTCATTGTACGCAACTTACCCAGAAGCCAAGCGAATAACAACCATGTACTGGTTCTTCATGAAGCAAGAATTTGCACTCAGTTCCCACTGCACAAGATGAATGCAATGTAGTAAACAACCAAAATAAGCTATAAATAAATCCATTATATTCGTTGGATTTGTCATATATAAAGTGACGGGTCATGATAGGTGATGCCGTTCCTTTCTTTTGCCTTGGCCTAGAAAGTTTTGCAACCACCATGCATTTAGCACTAATAGCTTAAGCTATGATACAGAATCAAAAAGATCTCATGAACCAGCATCTTGCTTACATCTTCTACACTAATGCCTGTTAATCCAAAACAACATATAACTGATCATAGATTGGTGATCCTCACCAGAGACCATAGGAATGTCGCCACCTCAAAGGCATTCTGGAAGCAAGGGTAGATGTTAGGATGTGGAAGATGTTCAAAGCATCACAACACAACATCATCTACATAGTAAGAGAGTCAGAGACATCACCTGAAACGAGATGAACTGTATAAGCCACCACAGAACCCGAGGTTTTCCAAACCAGAAGAGATCGTCACGTAGTTTCAGTTGTGTTCCGACATTTGTGGCTGTTGCCTCAACAACCTCCAGTGCCAACTGAGCGACAACATGCTGCAGCTCAGTGCCCACAAGCAGGATGAGCTTTGAACATTTTACAGATGCGAAATTAGGCCAGGACATAAATACCATTTTCAGATAAGAAAGGGAGAAACAATTAACTGCGACTAGTGCGTTGGTTCAGAAATGTGGGTGATACTTTTTTCTTTGAGTTGGGGTGATACTTACAATGACAGGGGCAAATGATAGCCAGAAATATATATTAAGACCTGCAATTAGTGAAACGTGGCAAACCTAATGAGGACTAAAATGGACAACCAGATCTCTATTGTTTGTGTGAGAAAGTAAGGAGGAGGTAATACCATGAACATTGACAAAGATGCATATTATTGCATAAGCCCAAAGTGGCCAACTGTACAGCAAATGGAATGTTAGCACACACAAGAGAGAGCATAATATATTTATAAATCCTATGCAAACCATAAGCAAGTATCATATTATAATCAAAATCCAAGAAGGATAAATGCTAATGTTTCTTCATCTGATAAGTTTGTTCGATCTTGATGTGTAACGACTTATATCATCAACAAAAAACAGATAATCTCAATGTCAGGAGACTCAGGAGTGCATGTTATGTTTTACCTGATACCAACACTTCCATTGTAATCATCTTCCATGCTCCGTACCATGTATTTGTGGAAGTCGTACGAATGCGGCAACTTATGATACTGATAAAGAAAATTGATAAGCAATAAAAATGCATTTAAGAAATGACTTATCACCAAGATTCTAGTAGACGAGATCAAATAGAGGGATGACGAGCACTTACCGTGATAAAGCCCAACCTTAATGCCATATAATCTGATTTTTTAATAGAACCCTTAAATTGGCGCAGAAAGCACAGCTGCAACATTTGGTTATTAGAGCATATTAGAATGTCAACAAAAAATTCCATCGATCACAAAAGACATCATGTATCAACAAGCTATATGACGCAAAGCTTTTGCGGTCGAAAAAAATCGACAAGTCGTCACAGAGAGCAAGTGTAGCTGGATACATATGGACATATCGCCTATTTAAATAGCTGCAATAGTACAGATATATGATTCATTTCCACTTTTAGTAAAATAATATTATTGGACTTTGTTCAATATATATAAGTAAAGATGAAAAAGACTAAACTAACTGGGCCAATAAAGCATGAAAGTTATAACTGTTAAGTGATTACCAACTAACAAACTCACAAGGAAAATATGCAATAAGAATCAGTGCAACCACAACACTGTTCTTGAAGCAATGCAGCGAACTTACCATCCAAAGAAGTATTTTACTTTTGCTCCATGGGTGCGATGCATGATGAAAAACAAAGGTAGATTGCCTTCGCATAACCTTTCTCCTAGCTGAGAGGGAAAAACTTCTCAGGTAGAACAAAATATCATTATTAAGCGAATGTATCACTAGTACTACTATATGACCTAACGGGCATCCAGTTTCACTTGACCTTACGTTGCAACTGCTCCCTTGAGAGTGTACATGCTTGAGTTTCCCACTTCCTCCAGCTATATATCTGCAACAATCACCAAAAGAAGCACATTAGACACTTAGAGACCGTGTTCCTACATCAGATACTGAGATCAGTAACATCTAACATGTAAGGAAGACATACCTTAATCATCGACAGAACCACTGTCACGAAACTGTAAAGCACATGAGTAAAACCAAGAATAAACAGAAAGCGATGCAGCTGCTCAAGACCCTCATATGAAACAAAAGGTTCATGACCCTGCAAGCAGAGAAAGTGACAGCAAGATGAGTTATCTCATACTCCCTCCGTTCCATAATGNNGTGCGTCCTCGGTTTTCGAGCTTGAACTTTGACCATGAATTTGATCAACGAGACCGATTGCGGCGGGGG
>CBMN010038340.1:869-14863 GCA_000582825.1 Hordeum pubiflorum
ATTTCGCTCACACGTAGACAACTTTTTTTTAATCTTCAAGCGTATGTGTATGCGGAGATGGGCTAAACGGAGATGGTCTAAAACACATTTAATAGAATCCTTTATTGAGATTTTTCTCGCGACTTGGTGTAAATATCGAACATTGCTTTAACTTACAATTAATATCTTGGTATTAAAAAAAACTAGGCTCTTTCAGATCAGAATCGCCGTACCAAAAGTATTGTCTATGTAGCATGCTTTTTAATGTACTACCGATATGAATTTCTGCTAGACATTAGTGTGCGTCTCTCTGCCGTGACCGGGCACAATTCGAATATTGTTGGGCCATGCTGACAGATATTCTACTGAACACGTCAATCCCACAGGGACATATGTGCTAGTCTCTCTCTAACACAACTCCACAGGAAATTGGCTAGCGCACAATGTAACAGAGTGTGGTTGACTTTTTATAGCTCCCCACATAGCGCACAGGAATTTCCAGGTCCGTGCCATCCTCTATCCTCTATAACACTAAGTTTCCTAATTTTAAAGGGTTCACAATCAATTGAGGTTTCTAGTTGAAACTGGGTCACCCGATTTTCATCGGGTCAATAATTTCTCAAACCTCACTCATTTAATTCTTTTATATTATATATTATGCTTCCTAATTTTTAAGGCCTAACACAATTAATTAAGGTCTTCAATTGTCAACAATTTCTCAAAGAGCTCTTATATTCAATTATTTCAATTCACTATCCTCTAACACTAAGCTCCCTAGTTTTTAAGGCCCCACAATCAATTGAGGTCTTCAATTTAAAACGGGGTCATCCAATTTTGACCGAGCCAACAATTTCACAAGGAGTTCCCTCATTCATTTTTTAATTCCTCTATAACAATAAGCTCCCTAGTTTTTTAATGTCTCACAATCAATTGAGGTCTCCAATTTAGAACCGAGTCATCCAATTTTGACGGAGCCAACAATTTCACAAGGAGTTCTCTCATTCATTTTTTAATTTCTCTATAACAATAAGCTCCCTAGATTTTAATGCCTCGCAATCAATTGAGGTCTCCAATTTAGAACTGAGTCATCCAATTTTGACAGGGCCAATAATTTCACAAGGTGTTGCCTCATTTATTTTTTAATACACTATGTTCCATAATTTTAGAGATTTCCCCTTCGATTGTGGTAATGACTTGGTCTCAATTTCAGGACATGTAACATTTCGCAATGGTGTAACAAGTTATGACCATTTTCTTTGCTGACTAATTAGGCTGTAAACACAATATTTCTTCGTCGATCTTTGTGAAGGAACTACTATAGTGCTGTGAGTGAAAATCTTTATAATGTAATACTCCCTCCGTCCCAAAATAAGTGTCGCAGATTTTGTACTAGATCATCGACACTTATTTTGGGACGAAGGGAGTAATAAATTGTGTTCGTTTTTATCTTCTAGACAATTACTACTGCAATGACAAAGAAAAGCAGAGCTAACTTGAGATCCAGAGTCAGCTGAAGAACAAGTATGTGACGGTGGATGCGAAAGCAACTTCAGACTCGAATGTAAATCTTTTCTTCTCTCGTTCTACCTGTAGCTTGCCTATTACCATATCTTCCACTTATGTTTACAAGCCCTGAAATTAGAGTCCCCTGTTTCTGTATCAGTGATACAAGTTTTTCCCTTCCACCAGGTTATAACTACAGCCACTGTTCTCCTATTAGAACCTTTGTTACTTTTGCCAACTTAAAATGTTTGATCTCCTCTCTTAGTTTGCCTCTCGGAACGAATGTAAGATATCGGGATGGATCGGTTCAGCTGAAACTTGCCATTTTGCTTATGCAACACATACGTTTCCATCTCTAGAACCAAGACACCATCTAAGGGCCTGTTCTGAAGTCCTCCAACTTCAAACTTCTCTAATTTTCAGCCCGAAGCGAACCCGAACGCCATTGCTCCATGAAGCTGAAATACAGGAAGCTATCATGGGCTGTAGTTCATTTTTCTGAAGCGAGACATTCCCAGCTCCACGTTTTGGTGAATCTGGAGTTCGGGTTATTAACGGTCGTAATGCCACCGCCCAAAAAAAAAACGTTTGATCAGCTCCTTCTCCCTCGATCCCACACGCAACCGCTCGCTCCCATCTCCCCTCTCCCTCGTTTCTCATCTCGAACCCTCACCGCCGCCATGCTAGGCTGCCCCCGTCGTCGCCCAGATCCTCGCCTCCGACTACAGATCCAGCCTTCCTTCGGTCTCCTCGGCGTTCCAGGGGGAACGGCCGGCGTCTGGCTCGCGTAGCCCGCCTTCGGTCTCCTCGGCGTTCCAGGGGGAACGGCCGGTGGTCTCGGGGCTCGGTTTGTCGGGCTCCCCTGGGTCGGCGAGGTCTTCGTCAAGCGGGGCCGCCCAGGCGGTCGGCGAGGTGCCGGCTTCGGGTGCGGGCTGGCGCAAGCCGGGGCCCTCCCGCAAAGCCATGTGGCGTCGGCGGCGCGCGCTTCGGCGCCAGCAGGAGCTCGGCGCACAGAGGAGGTCGGCGTCGCCTACGTCCTCGGAGCGGCGCCAGATCCCGCCTGATCTTTGGGGGCTCTGCTTCCGTTGCTTTGTTGAGGGTCATCGGCGCCAGGACTGCACTAATGAGCCGCTGTGCATCCGGTGCCGGCTATCTGGCCATGTCTCTTCGCAGTGCCGGATGCCTCGCAGCCCCATCTCGGTAGAAGAGCTCCGGCGGGTGGTCATTGCGAAGGTGTCCAGGGCGCGGGCTGAGCGGCAGGAGCGCACCAAGGGGAGGAGGTTGTTGGAGCCTGGGCAGAGCGCGCCTCGGGCGTCGCTCTCGCCGGTTGCGCCCAATCCCCTCCCTACGACGCCTGCTGTTCTTGCTGCGGAGCTGGCGGCTTCGAGCGTTTGCATCCTGCAGCGCTCGCCGGGGATGGATGATCTGGAGAGGCGGCTGCAACTGGCAGTGGTTGCTTATGTGGGAGGGGCCAGGCCAAGGGTGTCTTGTGAGGAGGCGGCGGTGGCGATCGCGGCCTGCCTTGAAATTCCCCGGCATCGGTTTTCTGTCCATAAGTTTTTCCCGGAGGATTTTCTGGTGGTGTTCGCGTCCCATGAGTTCAGGAACAGGGCGCTGGCGGGGCCGGCGGTCGAGCTTCTGGGTGTCCAGCTACACATCAAGCCATGGCTGCGCCAAGCTCAAGCAAACTCGAGGCTCATGCGCGTCCAGGTTGACATCTTGATAGAGGGTGTGCCGTCGCATGCGTGGTCGCAGGACACAGCCGCTGAGCTACTGGGCAATGCATGCCTGATTGACAACTTGGCCCCGGAAACGGCGAGCAGGGAGGATCTGTCGCTCTTCAAGCTGCGGGCTTGGTGTGTCGATCCAGATGAGGTGCCGGTGTTCCTCCGTCTGTGGGTTCCAGAGCCGGTACCGGAGAGCGCGGATCCGTCTGAGCGCCGCCAGTCCTTCAGTCAGCTTCTGGAGTATCCCGCGTTCATTCACATTGGTCGGGTGAGAGATTTCACTCCGCCGGAGCTCTGGCGGTGAGGTTCGGAGTCCGACGATGGCAGTGGTCAGAGTGGGCTGCCGGACAGCTCGGGTGGTTCTGGCCCGGGCGGCGAGTGGGTGGTGCAGCCTTGGGCACGTGGAGTCTGTGATAACAGTGGTGCGGGGCGGCGTTATGCTGGTGCTGCCGCCGGCGGTGCCGGGTCAGACAGAACGTACCGGCAAGCTCTGGAAGGGAGGGTGGGACCCTCTGACTGGCGCCTACCACCTATGACCGTGGGGCCGGTTCCTGTCGCGTCCCCTGAGGTGGTGCCTGCCAGGGGCCAGTCGCTGGCGAGACCCGGAATTCAAACGACCCGGTCTTGGTCGTCGAGCTGGCTGCTAAAGGGGCAGAGGCAGAGGATAAGATAGAGGCTTCTAGGCTTGCCCCTCTGGTGGTTGGCGGGCCCGGGGAGCAGAGAGGTTTGGAGAGGATGCAGAGTACAGAGTTGGTGCGAAGCAGTCCTTTGGCCAGAGATGATCCCGAGGTGGTTGCGTCGGCCGTCGGGCTGGGGACAGCTTTGGAGGCTGGTGCACAGCTGGCGAGGACAAAGGTTCTGGAGATTCCTAATGGTGGAGGAGAGTTGGTGGACCAGGAAGCGACACCTGTGGTGCAGCTGGAGCTAACCCTGGACGATTCTTTGCGGCCAGCAGAGGCACCTGCTCTGCCTTTGGAGGAGGAAGGGGGCGGATCGGTGACACACGAGATCCCGCCCAGACTGGTGACGAAGGATGCAAGTGTGGGAGTCAGGCAAGATGGGCTCGCCAATGGTTGGGCACCAATCCCGGAGCTGGTAGGCACCATGATTGAGAATACAGTTATGGTGGACCCTGCGCGCACAGGAGTCGAGGATGGGACTACGTCGAACATGAACGTGGGCTGCATGGTGGTGCATGGCTCTTCTGCTGAGCAAGATGGGTCAGGCATCCTATCTGATAAAGAGCGGGTGGCGCTGGGCAATATCAAATCTTTTTGCGTTGGACTACTGAAGAAGTTGGCTCCTCTGCTGAAGGAAATTGAAGGAATGCGTGGTGTTCGTCCTGGGCAGGACCCATTCACTCCTAGACGTACCACCAGGTCGGCAGGCATAGGAGGAACACGTAAGACTAAGGCTTCGGTTGCCGAATCGGTGCTGCTTAACGCGCTGGGGATCTCGAGCGAGGACCTGGCGGTCTTGGATGATGCGCTAGGCCTTCTTAGATCGGTCTTTGACTCACCGTTGCAGGAGCAACAGATGCGAGCCATTGCGTCCATCTTTGGGAAATCCATCCCATTCAACTTGGAGGGTGAGAAGGACTTCTCCGGTAGCCTGGTAGCCTAGTGCGCTTGGTAGGGACATGGGAGTTCGTCATTCCTATGTCATACACCGCACAGGAGTTAGTGTGCTGGAATGTCAGGGGGCTCAACAGCCCTGCTAGGAGGAAAGCTTTTCGTGAGTTCGTGGACACCATGCATGTCACGATCGTTTGTATAGTGGAAACCGAGTTAGAGAGGGTGGATCAATTCGTCATAATGCAATGTTTAGGGCCATCTTATGATGGTTTTACCTACTTGCCGGCTTCGGAGACTAGAGGTGGTATCTTTGTGGCATGGGACTCTTCTAGAGTTCAGTTCTTGAACTATGTCAACGATTGATTCTGCATCACTGGATATGTATCCCCGAGAGAAGTCCCTCCGTGGTGGCTCACGGTGGTGTACGGACCTCACACGGACGCGCATAAACTAATGTTCCTTCAGGAACTGGCCGAAAGGAGACTGCTTTGTCCTGGACCATGGTTGGTTATCGGAGATTTTAACCTCATCCTTTATGCGGCTAACAAGAATAACTGACTACTGGACCGGAGATTGATGGGAAAGTTTAATAGATTTGTGAATAACAACGCTCTAAAAGAACTATTCCTGCATGGTCGTAAGTTTACATGGAGCAATGAGAGGGAGATCCCCACGCTCACGAAGATTGATCGCGCATTCGTTTCGGTGGACTGGGAGTTGGATCATCCGGAGTGCTTATTGCAAGCCCTCTCTTCAGCCGTGTCTGATCATTGCCCGTTGCACCTATCTCTGGAGGAGCACTTGCAGCCGAGGAGGCGATTCAGATTCGAGCTTTACTGGGTCAAATTAGAGGGCTTTCAGGACGCGGTCAAGGAAGCATGGGTATGTGACCAGGAAATTACTGATCCTTTTCTCCGGCTAGACACCTTGTTGAGGAAAACGGCTAAATCCCTTACAGCGTGGGGACAGAGGAAAACAGGGAATATCAAAATTCAAATCGCTACACTGCTAAACTGGTGATCTTTTGTCTGGACTATGCCCAGGAAGTGAGATTGCTTTCGGGAGGGGAGAGATGGCTTAGAGGCACTCTCAAGCAGATGATGTTGGGCTTGGCCTCGCTGGAGAGAACTATTGCTAGACAGCGCTCGCGCATTCGATGGTTGGCTGAAGGGGACGCGAACACTCAACTGTTCCACTTGGTAGCCAACGGCAGGAAGGCCAAGAACTTCATCCCGGCGTTGTCGGTGGAGGGTCATGTGATCACTGACCAAAGAGGGAAAGAAGAGGCATTCTTCTCAGCATATAAGAAGCTTTTGGGCAAAGATCATGCCAGAGAGCACTCTCTAAATTTGGAGGCCCTCGACATTCCAGCTATTGATCTGTCCGAGCTGGAGATGCCATTCTCAAAGGAGGAAATATGGACGGTAATTAAGGACATGCCTGCGGACCGATCTCCGGGGCCGGATGGATTCATTGGGATTTTCTTTCAAAAGGCGTGGGATATCATCAAAGGGGATGTGTTGGTGGCTCTGCACAAGCTATTCCTCAATAACGGGCGTGGGTTTGGCCGGCTTAACCAGGCGCTGATTACTCTCATTCCTAAATCCCCGGAGGCTTGCCATATCAACGACTTTAGACCGATCAGCCTCGTTCACAGCATACCCAAGATCGCTTCCAAACTCATGGCTAACAGAGTATCCCCCCGTATGGCTGAGCTGGTACATATTAATCAGTCTGCGTTCTTCCGGGGAAGGAGCTTGCACGATAACTATCTCCTGGTGAGGCAGATGGCTAGGAGATTGCATCAGAGGAAGGCCAAAGGTGTGCTGCTTAAACTTGATATTTCGCGGGCTTTCGATTCTCTCTCTTGGCCCTTTCTTTTTTAGGTGCTTAGAGCAAAGGGTTTTCCGGAGCATTGGCTTTCTTGGCTAGCAACGCTGCTGACCTCGGCGACCTCGAGAGTGGTGGTGAATGGGTGTGTTGTTTCATGCACGCTTGTGGATTGAGGCAAGGCGATTCCCTATCCCCTCTTCTGTTCGTGATTGCCATGGACACCCTGACGGCGATTGTGAAGAAGGGACATGAGCTTCAAGTCCTGGAGAAGATGAACTCGTGTGGACCTCTTCAACGACTGTCTCTATACGCGGACGATGTGGTTCTATTCATTCGACCTTCGATGTCGGATATCTTGTTTGTGAAGGAGGTGCTCCAGATCTTTGGGAAGGCCTCGGGCCTGAAGGTCAATTTTGGCAAGCCTTCTGCCATTATGATTAGAGCAGAGGAAGGGATGAGGATCTGGTGAGGAATGCTCTTCCATGGAGGATTGACAAATTCCCATGCAAATATTTGGGTTTGCAGCTAAGCATTAAGCATCTTACGAGATCCGAGTGGCAGCCGATGGTCGATGCTGCGGTCAAGATTATGCCAGGTTGGCAGAGGGGAATGATCACCAGGCCTGGGAGATTTGTGTTGGTAAATCATGTGATGCGGGCGAGGCCCACACCCCACCTGTTAGTTGCGGAAGCTCCGAAGTGGGCGATCGATAAAGTAGACAAAGGATGCCGGGCATTCTTCTGGGCTGGTACAGAAGAGGTAAGTGCGGGCAAGTGTGTGGTCTCTTGGCAGAAAGTTTGCAGGCCGAAGCAACTAGGAGGTCTAGGCATGATGGACCCGCGCAAACATGGTCTTGCTCTTAGACTTCGGTGGGAATGGCTAAGGAGGACAGATATATCGAGACCTTGGCAGGGGCTCAATCTGATAATGGACAGGCAAGTGCTCATGGCATTCAATAGCCTTGTCAATTGGCAGATTGCGGATGGTTCAAGGGTTTTATTCTGGAAGGATAGATGGCTACATGGGGCTTGCTTGGCGGAGATTGCACCTCTGATTGTTGCGAAAGTCAAAACTAGGGTGATCAACAAGAGAGTCGTGAAAGAAGGATGTTGTCTCACGCATGGACTAAGGACGTGATTGGCGAGCTGACTACGGAGGAACTGACTCAATTCATCAGTGTGTGGGAACGGCTGATTGAGGTGGAACTATTTCCGGATAGAGAGGACTCAGCGATTTGGGCGTGGAATGAGTCAGGTAAATACATGGCTACCTCGGCGTACAGGATGTTATGCGAAGGTGGAATCAGGCTCCGATCGGCAGCTGCTATTTGGAAGAGCTGGAGCCCTCTATCTTGTAAGATGTTCATGTGGCTAGTGGTGCAATACAGAGTGTGGACATCGGACAGGAGATTCAGACATGGTCTGCAAGAGCAAACCTCCCCTTGCTTTTTCTGCGATCAAGATGAAGACACAGTTGACCATCTATTGTTGCGTTGTGTCTTTGCTAGGCATGTTTGGTACCTCTGCTTTTCTAGAGTGGGTATAGACATTGCCTTGGTTCCATCGCTGCAGGACAAGCTAGAGGACTGGTGGATGATGACACGTAAGCAGATCATCAAATCAAAACGGAAGGGATTCGACTCCTTAATCAAGATCATCTGCTCAACAATTTGGAAACAACGGAATGCTAGAGTTTTTGCGACAGATAGAGTGAGGACAGTGTGGGATACGGTAGAGCTCATCTTCCAGGAGCTCAAACTTTGGGCTTTAGCAGGAGGGACAGGAGTTGCTAGATACTGTGAGTAGTTGGCTATAGGCTTGGGGGTGGAGTTGGGGCAGTATGCCGACGTGTGGTGCACTGCCAGATTGTAACTTCTTGTAAATATTTCTGTCTTCTATAAAGCTAAGGTACGCCTTTGGCGTACTCTCGAAAAAAAGACTACAGATCCAGCCGTCCAAGGTTGTTTCCCACCGGATCCCATCGTCGCCGCCGCCCGTCGCGCCTGCTGCAAGAGGAACTGCGACCCCATGGCTCGGAGCTAGCCACGACGCCATTGACGCCCAAGAGACGCTTGGAGCCAGGAGCATCACCAAGATGACCCCCCTTCTCTTCTTCTCCTTCCCTTCTCTTCTTCCCGAGACAGGAGCAGCACCGGACTCATGTTGTTCGTATTGTACATGCCGTATCCGCCGTGAAGCCTGCCGAGCCGCCGCCTGTGTGCAGTTCCACCCGAGTTGGGCTCCTTCTAGCCAGCCCAACCTGTCAACCAACAGGCCTCCAGCGCCCCAACTGGGCTGCCAGCTCATCCAAGCGCTGGGAGAAGCTGCCGCAGCTCCAGAACGTTTTTCTGTTCGCTACCTGAAGCAAGAAGCGACGCAAGAAGCTAGCTATGAGAAGTTATGGAAAAGCTAGATGGTTTCAGAACAAGCCCTAAATCCATTAATACCGGCCAATCAATCTCTGCACGTTTTTACACAGGATTGTGATGAACTGTCTAATACAATGCAGGTAATTAAGGCACTTGTTATTCCACAACAAGCAACAGTCACAATCACAGCAAGCAAGTATGTAATATAACTTGATGTTGATGGATGCATCTGGAGATGACGCAGACGTCATTTCTTCCCTACGTTAACGTGTCACCGCGTGGGGCAATGATTCGGGTGGATCAACAACATCGTAGGCGAGGCGAGAGCTGTGACGACTGTGCCGATGGGAGGTCTCATGGTGGGCTGTTGGTGCACGCACATGGATGCAATTGCCAGTGCCTCCTGCAAATCCATGGACGAATACCGGCCCTGCAGCGCTGGGTCTGCCATCCGGCGGAACTGGCTCCTGTCCTTCATCAATCGTGTGACCTGATCCAACAGAAAACACCACATCATTCACAACCAAATCAACAAGAATCAGCAAAATGTGAAGCACCAGCTTTTGCTAATTAGGAGTAACTTACCCATGTGACAAGGTTCCGATCCTCGGCGCCCTCTGTGCGGTCGAAGGCCCTCCGCCCCGTGACCATCTCCAGAAGTAGGCCGCCGAAGCTGTGCACGTTCGACTCCACGGTCACCTTCCCGATATCTGCTACCTCAGGGGGAACAGAACCGAGGAAAGCAGTACACCAGCCCTTTTCAACCTCTGCCAGTCGATACTGGGACAGCTTTGGGTGGTAGCCATCTCCGAGCAGGATGTTGGAGCTACTCATGGATTTGGGGTACACCCAAGGAAAAAAATAGCGTGCTATACAAAATAGCGACGCCCCTAAAAATATGTTATTAGCGTGCTATAGCGTGCTATTAGCAAGACATTGTACATATATCAATTTAGCGAGACGATTATCAATATGCTATAGCGTGCTATTAGCGACGCTATAGCGCGCTATTTTTTTCACTGGGTACACCACACCTTTGCCGTGCAGATACTCCAGACCTCTGGCCACTCCGGAAGCTATGTTCATCCTTGTGTTCCAGTCGAGCGGTGCTTTGCCCGGAGGCCGATCTGGTGAGGTGTGCACAAGATCGATCCGATGGTTAATTAATGAATGAGATCTCTTAATAAATTAACACAAACTCAAGCGATCTATCGAATCATGGGCGGAATTTGCAGGGTTGGGCACCGATTAATACCATGTAGGTGATCTTCGAGAGAACCCAGTGGCATGTACTCGTGAACCAAGATCCTTTGATGGCTGTCCGCGTAGAAGCCGACGAGGTTGACGACATTCGGGTGGCGCAGCGCGCTCAGCGTCATGACACGGGCAAGAAACTCCCTGCTGAGTTGCTCTGCGTCTGATGATCCAATGGGTTCAGCAGTATGCTTTATAGCAACGACCTACAGTTTTCCCCTCGGGTCCGTCGATCATGGCATGATGGTGCACATACACATGAAACTACAGTAGTAAGTACTCTGCTCCCTCCGTCCCATAATATAAGAACGTTTTTGACACGGAAGAGCTAGCCAGGATCGTCACCTGCTTGACGCTCTTGAGGTAGGCTTTGTAGAGGCTCTTCTCCCGTCCAACGATGCGGAAGTCGTCTCTGAAGTTCCTGGTCGCCGTGGCGAGCTCGTCGAAGGCCAAGGTCCGTGCCGCTGCGCCGGCAACGCCACGGCTGTGGGGGCCGGCAGGGGCAGGCGGTCGGAATTCTTTCTTCCTTGGCCCCAAGCAGAGGACGCGGCTGAAACCAACCATTATTCAGCTGCCGGTCCTTGTGTTTCTCTTACCTGCAATCCTGCTCGTGCGTGATACGCCATAGCCTCCATGAGAGCGCTCCTGAAAAGTCTATTTAATCTTCTGACCTTACCTCGTCGCCGGCGGCGAGGAATGCGCCGCACACTTGTGCTTGGACGGGAAAGTTTGCAAGGAAGGAGTGACTCTCCGGTCTCAGCTGTGAGCTAACTGACACACCGCACCGCACTACTACCGGTGTGGCTTGTGGCCTTAAGTAGCCATCACAGCCTGCCGAAGACGGAAACCACCAACAGCTTGCAAGCGCGTCTACTCGGTCACTTGCCGAGAACGGAAACCACAAACGACCATCAAGCGCGTCTCCTCGACTTATTTCTCTGACCGTGGTCTCTTCTGAATTAGTCATCGGTGTTGCATTTTGACCATCGACTTTTACAAAAGCATGCAAGTTACTGTATTACAGAGTGCATCGTCCCGCAATAAAGAGAGAGAGAGAGATGAATTTTGTACTTTGAACCGTGATGGCTACCTGCATAAAGCCGTGTACATATGTGTGTGTTTGAACTTTGAACGGATGAATTTTGTACATAACTTTCTAACCACAACCACTTGTTTGAACTTTGAACTGATGAATTTTGTACATAACTGTCCAACCACAACCACTTGTTTTCATTGTATATTAATATAGAAATTTGATCATTATATTTGATAAGATATTTTTGGTGCATACAATTGACAGCAAGTAAAGTACATCATTGTTTGTCCGAAGGATTTTCCAGAATGCACTAGTACATATGCGATTATGAGGAACTTCTGCGATCCCCCTCCCCTCTCGTGGCGCTCCCACGAGCGCTCTGAAGGGAACCCTAACCCGCCGCCTCCTCCCTTCTCTCCTCGGCCTGCCTCTCTCGCCGCCGCCTGTCGGGCGAAGCCCGGCCGGCAGGGGCAGCGGCGGGGCCTTCTTCTCCCCTCCGCCCGTGGTCCATGGCCGGCACGGGACGGCTTTTCGAGCGGGGGCGCTCGCCTATGGCGGGGGCTAGCGGCGCGGCGCGCTCCATCGAGGTGGTGTCGGGGGCCCCTGGTGGCGGCACGACGACAACCCGGTGGGCATCTGCGGCACGGCGGCTGCGGCAAGGTCAGATCGGGCGGTGGTGGGCTGGCGCGCCTCCGGCTAGATCCTGGCAGATTTGGTCCCTGGCGGCGGCCGGCGTCGTGGGGTGGCGGAGAGGTCCTCGTGGGCTCTGCGTGGAGGTGGCTAGGAGCAGCGTGGTTGCAACCACGTGGTCGGCCGGTCTGCTCGCAGCGACGGCGGGACTTGCTCTGGCGTCTGTTCGTCTATGGCTCACACGGGTGGGCTTCCTCCTTCCTCTACGGATTCAGGTATGGGCTCGACTGGCAGGGGTGGTTACATGGTGCGGTGTTGGTGTGTGTGAGGGCTTGCCGGAGGTGGCAGGGGACTTCAGGGAGGGGGCGGGGGTGCCCCTCCGTTGCATCTGGCGGCTGTCGGAGTTCCCCTGGCCTAGATCTGTCCGCCAATACCACCAACCCTGCCAAGGTGTCCGCTTTAGGGTGGAAGGGGGGGGGGTCTTCTGCCCCTTTCCGGTTGGCCGCGTCGATACAGTGTATCCGTGGACGAGGGTTGGGCTCGAATGCTTGTGCGGCAGCCCTGATGGTGGTAGGTGGGGTGCTCGTGGGTGGAGCACGTGGCTCGGGCGTTGTCCGGTCACCATGGCCGTGTGGGCGGGGTATGTCGTTCAATGGCCGTGGTGCGGTAGTCCGTACCGTGACGATGAGTGTTTGCTAGGGTGAAAACCCGCTCTGACTTGTCAGGCCGGCGGCGGTGGCGTTCTAGCGTCGTCCCCTTCTTGAAGGCGTCGTCGCGGTATCTCACTTGTCGCCGTGGTGCTCTGGGGAGGAACCCTAATCCTTGAATTGGGCGGTGGCGGCGCTCCGGTGTCGTTCCCTTTCTGAAGGCACCTTCTTGGAGCCCATTGTTCGTCATGCACGACTTCTCCTCATCGCGGTGGCCCATCCACGGTTGAGGGCCCCGACGGCCATAGCAGTGATTAGTGTTTCATCCGTTGTTTGCTTGGAGTAGTTTCGGGTGGTGTTGCTGTTTTCAACGTCCTTGTATCTAGTTTTGGGTGTGTGTGTTGTTGGTGTGGGGTGTGTGTTTGTATCGGCTTGTTCGATGATGGTTGTTTTATATATAAAGCGGGGAACCCTTTTTCGTCGTATGCGGATATGCATTGTTCTCAAAATAATAATAATAATAATAATGAGAATAATAATTCATTAATTAATGCTTATATATTTTTCTTAGCTAAAATAGAATTTAACTTGGAGTGAGGATTGCTCCCCGAGTGTTGTCATCTCCACTTTCATCCATCCCTCCCTCCATCAATCTGACCAATCGTCTGTTCTTTGGATTTCGGCAACAACTTACATACGAGAAGTAAAAAGAGGTTGCGTAGGGTTCATGCATTGCTTGACAGGGCCACTCGTCAGTGATGTAGCTCTTACAAGATACAAGTCATATAGCAGCTGGCCAGAAAATTATTGACAGAACTTTTGGTCCCCAAAATGCGTGGGAATGTTCAGTATGGCTTCTCCCGTCCCAACTGAGCCTGCTTGATGCCACCGCGCGTCAAGCGAGACATGAAGAAGGCCGGCCAATCAATCTCAAACGGGATAGGCATGAAGTAAAATTTTCAAAACCTGTCTGTGACCTCCTCCATTGTACCAGTTTGAAGGTCAGCAGCATACACGCACTCATAGTCGTAGGCTTCCTTTATAAGCAATGTGCCGCTCCTCTCGCCCACGCACACCCATCCAACTATCTTGCTATGGTCCTGTTTTGGTCGTTGTAGCTCCATCGTCTTAGTGTGGAGCCAATTTCCTCCACTCCTTTTGTCACCTTGAGAGCAACTTCAATCGGACGACCCATTTTGTCCGCGCGCGTCCGTTTGGCTCGTCGCGGACAAAAAACACGGCCCAACGCGCCGACCCAAACGGACGCGCGTCCGTTTTTCGTCCGTCCGCGAACCATTCCAGGTCTAATTTTGGGCCGCTTTTGCATCGGCGCGGACACAAAGTGAACACGCGTGACGCCCGCCTTCTCTTGCCCCTGGCCCGCCAGTCGATGGCTAGTACGTCAGCCGCCTCTTCCTCCTTCGCCTCCAAATCACCCGCCCG
>CBMN010038341.1:0-15984 GCA_000582825.1 Hordeum pubiflorum
GGTACAAGGTCGGCCTCGTCCAGGCATTGTTCTTCGCCGGCTGCATGATCGGTGAGTACGTCAGTGCTCTGCTCTTCGCCCGCCGGTCAGCTTTGAACGATTCCGCCGTCTTGATGGTGATCCGTGATTTGATTACTCTCTAGCCGCTTACATCACAAGCGTTGAACACCTCTAACCTATTGTGGTTGTGGACTAGCTTAGCCATGCATCTGTAGGTATATATTTTACTTCAGCCCTTGTTGGACTCTCGCTGCATATTTTTCTACTGAACCGCAGCGGAATCTGTCAGCCAGCAGTGTTGCTTTTGTTTAGATTAACAAGTTGTTGTTCACAATTACTGCACAATCAAATCAACTACTCCCTCCGTCACGGTTTAGAAGGCGTGTTTGGAAATTCTCTAGGACCTAGGTGGTTATTGATTGGCTGTGAGATGAGCTGAAAAATAGCATTCACATTACGCATAGAGTACTAATTAGCTACTAGGAGTAAATGCAATGCATCCTAAACATTATCTATTAGGAAACATACGTAAATTTAACTGTATCTTCTAAATCGTGATGGAGGGAGTACTCATAGTCTGCTCAGTGTCTTATACTATGAACACCATTATTAGAGGAAAAACCACGAAAGTTCCCTAGGTAGCTGACAGTTATTACTGGGATCCGGCGTATATGCCTCAAAAAGACAAAAGGTGGTGACGTCATCTGCAGCGCTCCATCAAGTTAGGTGACACGGCAGTGGCTAACATTTGGGTCTACATGTTAGCACTGCTAAGTCACCTAAGTTATGTTAGAAGATCCCAGTCCCTCTATCTACATGGGCCCTGACTCTTCTTCACTAGGATTTGGCTTAATTAGGAAATTGTTGCACTAAGTTATCAACCGGATTACAACACAACACCTGGTTTAGTCCAGTAGTTTTTTTTATGTTGCTGTTGTTGTTTCATGAAGTTGTTCATTATATTGTTTGCTTGTTGCAGGTGTTGGCGTTTTTGGGCACCTGTCGGACTCTTTTCTGGGTCGGAAGGGGACCCTACATGTGGTGTGCTTCCTCAATGCCATATTCGGCCTCCTCACTGCGCTCTCCCCAAATTATTGGGTCTATATGGCCTTGCGCCTCGTCACAGGATTTAGCACTGGAAGCGTTTGCCTTTGCGCCTTCGTCCTCGCCACGGAGCCCATAGGGCCCTCCTATCGTGGGGTCACCGGCATGTCCACTTGCTACTTCTTCTCTGGAGGCATCGCGGCCCTTGCCGGCATAGCCGCGATGTGCCAGTCATCCTGGCGCCTGCTATACGTCGTCACCTCCATGCCATCCCTTGTCTTCGTGCTAGTCGTCATGCCGTTTGTATCCGAGTCCCCGCGTTGGTACCTTGTGCGGCGGCGCACCGACGACGCGATGCGGGTTCTACGAAACATTGCATCTACTAATGGCAGAAGCATCCCGGATGGTGTCACGCTCAAGCTTGATGATGAAGACGACATCAATAAGAAGGTCGAGGAGTCGTCGTCGATCTTGGATGTGTTTCGATCGCGGGCGACGCGGGGCAGGCTCGTACTCTCGGTGATCATCAGCTTCCTTTGCTCAGCTGTATACTTCGGGCTGAGCCTCAACGTGGTCAACCTAAAGCTTAACCTTTACATCAGTGTGGTTGCTAACTGTCTCGCCGAGATGCCTGGGTTCCTGCTTACTACGCTACTCCTCCAACGTTTTGGCCGGAAGCCACTCGCCATTGGCTCGATGATTCTCAGCGGCATTTTTTGCACATCTGCCGGTCTTATTGCCGGTGTCGGTGCCTTGAGGTAACTGAACCCATCTTGATTACATGTGCTTTATAGGGTGAGGTTTGCTTTACCCACACACAATTGCGTATCATTGTCATAGAATAAAATAGCCCGCGAAACAGCCGCGATAGCTGCGCTATAGCTGCCAAGGAGCCTCGCCGCTACGCTATGGCCGCTGCCGCGAAATCATTCAGATATCCCTCTAAATGGTTCAAAAATAAGCAAAACCCTTTAGAAATCATCTCCCTCACCAAAAAAAAATCTGCTATTTACCGCAATTGCCCGCTATGACGGCCGCTATAGCTGCTGGGAGAGGCCGCCGCGAAATCGTTTCTCCCGCGATTTTAATCTATGATCATTGTAGGGTGGTGAGGATGGCATGCGGGATGGTAGGGATCTTCGGAATGGCGGCGACATACAACCTGTTGGTCGTATACACGGCAGAGTTGTTCCCAACAACTGTACGTACTGCGGCGATGGGATGCACATCACAGGCGTCACAGATGGGCGCCATACTCGCGCCCTTTGTGGTGGTGCTTGGGGAGCAAGTGCCATTCGCGGTGTTCGGCGCGTTTGGCATCATTGGTGGGCTGCTTGTGTTCTGCCTCCCAGAAACTATGAACAAGCCCTTGTATGACACCATGTTTGGGCTGGAGAAAGGGGAGAGGGCACCTAAAAGTGAA
This sequence comes from Hordeum pubiflorum, assembly GCA_000582825.1. Taxonomy (NCBI): domain Eukaryota; kingdom Viridiplantae; phylum Streptophyta; class Magnoliopsida; order Poales; family Poaceae; genus Hordeum; species Hordeum pubiflorum. The sequence goes on from CBMN010038341.1 coordinate 2,468, forward strand.
GAAGAAATTTTATCGGGGAACTCCCAAATTTGACTAGCTTTTGTAATTATCGTGCCTGAACTTCGAAATTTGACTAGTTTTTGTAATTATCGTGTGAAAGATGTTACCATGGAAATGTTGCACACTAGAGTGACTGGCACATGCTCGAACGAATTGTTATTTGACGTTGTGCTAACGCATAAACTTACTTTTTAAGAATTCAGTTGATGGTTTCTACCTGTAGTATGTCTCTAGTTTTGCGTGTGTGCGTATGCTTTTTTTTGGGGTCTTCTTTTATAGTAGACTAACAACCTCCTGTGCTAGCTAATTTGTTAGTTGGAAAAAAAATACTCCCTTCATCCGAAAATATAATATCATTTTTATACTATGATAGTGTGAAAAATGATCTTATATTTTGAAATGAAGGGAGTACTATTTGATTTGTTTGTTGGAAAATAATACTAGCTTCTTCTATCTTGTTAGCAAGGGTTCCCGGCAAGTGACAGAGGAGTTCAAAAGTAATATCATTCAATTTGCTACAGTACAACATATATCTGATTAGGCAAGTGTGTGTTGTATTCATGGACATGAGAGGTTACGGAACTATTACTATGTATCAAACAGACAACATGTGCCTTTATTTTGGCTATGTTCCTACAAATGGTCACACACGACACGACGATTTTAAATTATCCAAAAGGGTACCCATACGTGATGTCTTAAAACACACTTAGTTCATAGGAAATGTGTCCTACAATACTCGGTAGTCGTCATCCTTCGTAGCAGCCATTTCATGCGAAAATATTTTGGAAACCGGGTGCTCAATCAATTTGGAAATCAAACCATTAATACAATAAATAACCAGATAGTTAGTTATGTATGTGATTAATTACGGCTATAGATAATTAATTATGCCTACAGATAATTAGAAGTACAATTTTTTTCTCAATTAGACAGATAATTAATTGATTTGGTTGGCAATTAATTATGCATGCAGAGAATTAGGTAGGCGTTTAATTAGTTGCGTACGTAATTAATCATGTAAGCAGTTAATCGTGCTAAATCATTGAAAGGGCTCGTGGGCAAGGACGATCAACAGGCTCTCGACAACATGGCCGAGCACCGCTTGCCAACATGGACAACGGCCACCATGCGCACGCGACACGGGCAACGTAGCGTTCATCAAGATGGATGACGACCATGCTTTGCAGGTTGTTCACACACTAACGGTAAGCTGAAATGTTCGCAAAGGACAACACGACACAACATTGACCAGGTGGTTCATGCTATAGTAGAAAGAAAGAGTGTTCCAAGAACAAGAAGTAAAAAAAAAACTAAACCCGCCAAGCGGTCCCGCGTTGGAGAAGGAAAGAGTGTTCCAAAATAACAAAATGAAAAAAAAGTATTCTAGAAAATAAGTAAGAACGAGAACTAAAACTGACAAGGAAGGAGGAATAAGAAGATGAGGCGACGCTGACGAATGCACTGATGTTGATGCGATGTGGGTTGGTGCCAACGAAACGGGTTAGCAAAGAGGCTAGTAGTAGAAGATATAGAGAAGGACGAGGAAGAGAAGAACGGCGATTATCCCTTCTAGCAATGAATGGTATATGGGCTGGATGTGAAGCATATTTAGTAACTAGGAATACGCTCAGGTTGCCACTCGTCCAACGTCAGTGTGCATTTGTAAAGTTGAATGGACCTTTGAGAATGATCTTTATAGTTATTTGTTGTTTTGTTTCAATAGTATGTGTTAGTTTAACCCACTCTATTATATTTTAAATATAAAAAATTCACCACTCTATTATATTTTAAATATAAAAAAACACCCATGTTGCAATGCACGACGAAGGTGAGCTGGGCGTCATCTGGTTTTAAAGGAGGTACAAATGTTCCGCTACAGCGGGAAACCGAGCCGGAATGGGAGGGTCTGACAAAAAAAAGGTGCATCGTGGGATAAGGTTTTTGTGTTTGGCTCAAGTGTTGAAGATAACATGGCGGATAGCCCGTAGCAACACACGGGCATTCTGCTAATTATCCATAGGAGCAGTCTTTGACACTGCCAATTATGTGAAAAGGAGGAAATATTTGATGATTTGTTGCTCTCCTGCACTCTAGCACGCTTTGTCTGCGATGTGTTAAATGTGTTTTTGGTCTTCCGAGTCTTCTCATGGATGTTTTCAGTATCATTGGTATCCTGGATAAATAAATTCATTGGGGAGACAAGAAAATTGGTATTAGTTGGAGTTGCTGCAATTTGGTAGACAATGTGAAACGAGCAAAATGATGCTTGTTTCTGGCAAGAAAGTGCTACATGGTAGATTTGTTGTGATCAAATGAATTGCATATCAGATAATTGGTCGTTTTTGCAAAGAAATGATGTAAAGAAAAATATATTGAAATGAGGATTAAGGCTCTTCGAGGAGGTGGCAAATGAAGTGTTTGGACATGCACTTGATTGGAGACAAACTCAATTAAAGCGAGATAGTAGATGTATGAGTAGTTAGGGCAATTCTAACGTGGGTCACCAAACAGTCCGGACACTTTTAACCATCCAACTCTAGTCATCATAATTATGTGGACCGGTCTAGACGTCTGAAATACCACAAACTAGCACCAAAAAGTGGGAAGGCGTGGAGTTCAGATGTCTGCCACATTGGACTCCAACACCCTGGACCCATCAAAAGATCTTCTCCCGCAACGTCCGCTTGCTCTAGAACACTCTGTATGTGCCACATTCATGTCGGTCAGAGCGGATGTGATCGGATGATAGCCTACCCGCATTCATGTCTTTCATCCGCCTACCTATGATCCACACCAACGCGGCGACCAAGAAGCCTGCTCTAGCTGTGTCGCATTCAACTTGTTGCTCCGACTTCTCCGGCTATTTAAGCCGGTTAGCCACGCCCGAAAACCATACCCCTACGAGCCCTTCTCCCACGCCCGAGCTGCTGTCCCCCGTGTGTTTTTTGCCATGGTGCGGTCCTTTGCTATCTGGTACAGGCATATCACGCTGGTTCGGATAGCCCAAATTGCGGCGGAGGTCCGCTATGCGAAGGCTCGGTGTTAGGCCTGCATTGATGTGGGCCAACCTCGGAGCTCCCCGGAGGAGGAGACCACCCCATGTCCATGGCGGAGATCACCATGGAGGGGCGAAGGAGAATAAGGAGGTGCTCGCGCAAGCGGGGAGCCAACGATGTCCGGTTTCAGCCTGCTGCAGGTGGAGCAACACTACAATCGAGTGCTGGCATATGAGGAGGTGCAAGCGCCCGCGCTGGTGTCCGTGTTCAGGCTATTGTAGGCGGAGCAGCAGTACAAAATGTCGCTCCTGGAGGAGCACGTGCTAGCTAGCAGAGGAGGAGTGCACATCCACCGCTGTCAACATCATGATTGCGACAGACCTGGGTATCGTTGACGTCAACCAGGCGGTGCTTACGTCCCTGCACAAATCCCACACCATCTGCGCGAGTGTTTGCAGCTATGCATCGTTGAGATGGAGAGCAACAGACTCTTCGAGGGGCTGGAGGCGGAGAACGGCGGTGCACCGGAGCAACATGACTCCATCGCCCGCCTTGTTCGTGTCGGCCACCGATGACGAAGAGGCCGGACCGTCCCGCACGTGGCCCATCGACCTCACCTCCAACGGGAAGTAGAGAAGGCTTTTAGTTGTTTTTAAGGTTCTTTTGCTATGTAAAATTAATCCAGAAATGAATGAAAATTGGTGTTTGCTTTTATTTGGTGACTTCGGTTGGATGGCTTTCGTCTGTTCAGACATGTCCACGGACATTAGGTAATGTTCATTTAGTGATCCGCGTTGGAGTGCCCTTATCGGCTTTTGATAAGTAGGGTGTTATGTTGGAATTATGTGTCCTGCAATAATATTCAAATTACTAGGAATTACTAATATTCGGAATACTCATTATGAAATTACAGGTATATTTATGCATGGAATGACTTTACATAATTATCATGGAATTATCACTTGTTAGAACGTACTTAAGTTATATGCTTAAGGAGGCTGGTCGATTATCAGTGGTATAATATACTATTTATATTGGGAAGACTACCCGGATACAGTGATAATCGAAAGGAGCTAGATCCTATAGTTAGATTACAGCCCTAATGTTGATCTATATAATTAGAGAAAATTACACTCTATTATAGTGTGTTGCTCACAAGTGTGTGCTTTAGGGACATAACAGGTAGAATCTGTTAACTGAAATATGATCGTGGTTGGTAATTTGATCTGGAGTCTATCCTAGAAAACTAGTTGAAAAGACTAGGAATCTTATCTGTATAAGAGGCGGACTCTTTGAAAAGACAATATAAAAAGTCCCTACCTCCTAGCTTCATAAATGCAAATTATGAGTGGCATCATGAATAAGCGCAAAGGAATAGAGATAGATCATAAACCCTAAATTTCTAACATGATAGTCTTCTAGCTTCTCCTTTTATGTTGCCTCAACTGTTTGTATATTGTTATTTTTTGGCAAACTGGTGTGTTGCGGTTGCGAGTTATTTTATGTAGTTAGGTCATACCATGCACGAGATATCTCATGCATGGATCTACCGTCCACCGCTGCTTTGAGGTCCATACTATTTTGTTGGTTATTTTAGAATGTTATACATAATGTTCACTGCGTCTTTCTTGTTCCGAAGTGTTATCACAAAGGCTTCGTCGTGTATTAACAAAATAGAGTTGTTTGTTTCCGTACTGGTACACAACGGTACATGATGCATGAAACAAGAAAAGAAAAACACTAATGTAATAGTACTAATTAACAAAATATAGTGTCATACTATATTTAAAATCGAACAATGATGTAATACTACTTCAAAACAAGATGGAAATTTTCATCCCCGCAAAAAAAAAAAAGGCAAAAGATTTCATAGCCTGAACCGCAAGAAAAAGGCAAAAGATTTCATGCCTGGAAATATAGCCCCAATCTTAAATCGCCGGATCCATGATAGGGATATAAAATGTCGTCATTCCTGAAGTGTGCTAGTTTGTTTTGGTTTGCAGCGGGTCTTGGCTGGGTCCAGCGGCCATCTGTTTAGGAAAAGAGCAGTTGATAAACACAGGTGCTTCGCTACAAGCCTACAAGCAGCACGCGGTCAAGCTCATTGCCCCACTAGTTGTACACGCACGCACACACCACGAGCGCCAGAGAGAACTGGAGTGGATAGCTACCACGCTCGCTCCGCCCGCGACGTACGCGCGGCCATGTCCACCACCGAGGCGCTCCTCGCCGCCTCCGGCAGCGGCGGCAACCGCGTGACCATCGACGACGCGCTGGCGCTGCACGCGGGGGAGTTCGGGCGGTGGCAGCTGCGGCACTTCGTGCTGGTGACGGCGGCCTGGATGCTGGAGGCGATGCACACCATGGTGATGATCTTCGCGGACCGCGAGCCGGCCATGTGGTGCCCTGCGGGGGACGGGCGGTGCGGCGACCGCTGCACCGGCGCCGCGGCCGGGTGGGAGTGGGAGCAGGGGAGCGGCTCGTCGACGGTGGCCGAGTGGGGCCTCGTCTGCGGCGAGCGGTACAAGGTCGGCCTCGTCCAGGCATTGTTCTTCGCCGGCTGCATGATCGGTGAGTACGTCAGTGCTCTGCTCTTCGCCCGCCGGTCAGCTTTGAACGATTCCGCCGTCTTGATGGTGATCCGTGATTTGATTACTCTCTAGCCGCTTACATCACAAGCGTTGAACACCTCTAACCTATTGTGGTTGTGGACTAGCTTAGCCATGCATCTGTAGGTATATATTTTACTTCAGCCCTTGTTGGACTCTCGCTGCATATTTTTCTACTGAACCGCAGCGGAATCTGTCAGCCAGCAGTGTTGCTTTTGTTTAGATTAACAAGTTGTTGTTCACAATTACTGCACAATCAAATCAACTACTCCCTCCGTCACGGTTTAGAAGGCGTGTTTGGAAATTCTCTAGGACCTAGGTGGTTATTGATTGGCTGTGAGATGAGCTGAAAAATAGCATTCACATTACGCATAGAGTACTAATTAGCTACTAGGAGTAAATGCAATGCATCCTAAACATTATCTATTAGGAAACATACGTAAATTTAACTGTATCTTCTAAATCGTGATGGAGGGAGTACTCATAGTCTGCTCAGTGTCTTATACTATGAACACCATTATTAGAGGAAAAACCACGAAAGTTCCCTAGGTAGCTGACAGTTATTACTGGGATCCGGCGTATATGCCTCAAAAAGACAAAAGGTGGTGACGTCATCTGCAGCGCTCCATCAAGTTAGGTGACACGGCAGTGGCTAACATTTGGGTCTACATGTTAGCACTGCTAAGTCACCTAAGTTATGTTAGAAGATCCCAGTCCCTCTATCTACATGGGCCCTGACTCTTCTTCACTAGGATTTGGCTTAATTAGGAAATTGTTGCACTAAGTTATCAACCGGATTACAACACAACACCTGGTTTAGTCCAGTAGTTTTTTTTATGTTGCTGTTGTTGTTTCATGAAGTTGTTCATTATATTGTTTGCTTGTTGCAGGTGTTGGCGTTTTTGGGCACCTGTCGGACTCTTTTCTGGGTCGGAAGGGGACCCTACATGTGGTGTGCTTCCTCAATGCCATATTCGGCCTCCTCACTGCGCTCTCCCCAAATTATTGGGTCTATATGGCCTTGCGCCTCGTCACAGGATTTAGCACTGGAAGCGTTTGCCTTTGCGCCTTCGTCCTCGCCACGGAGCCCATAGGGCCCTCCTATCGTGGGGTCACCGGCATGTCCACTTGCTACTTCTTCTCTGGAGGCATCGCGGCCCTTGCCGGCATAGCCGCGATGTGCCAGTCATCCTGGCGCCTGCTATACGTCGTCACCTCCATGCCATCCCTTGTCTTCGTGCTAGTCGTCATGCCGTTTGTATCCGAGTCCCCGCGTTGGTACCTTGTGCGGCGGCGCACCGACGACGCGATGCGGGTTCTACGAAACATTGCATCTACTAATGGCAGAAGCATCCCGGATGGTGTCACGCTCAAGCTTGATGATGAAGACGACATCAATAAGAAGGTCGAGGAGTCGTCGTCGATCTTGGATGTGTTTCGATCGCGGGCGACGCGGGGCAGGCTCGTACTCTCGGTGATCATCAGCTTCCTTTGCTCAGCTGTATACTTCGGGCTGAGCCTCAACGTGGTCAACCTAAAGCTTAACCTTTACATCAGTGTGGTTGCTAACTGTCTCGCCGAGATGCCTGGGTTCCTGCTTACTACGCTACTCCTCCAACGTTTTGGCCGGAAGCCACTCGCCATTGGCTCGATGATTCTCAGCGGCATTTTTTGCACATCTGCCGGTCTTATTGCCGGTGTCGGTGCCTTGAGGTAACTGAACCCATCTTGATTACATGTGCTTTATAGGGTGAGGTTTGCTTTACCCACACACAATTGCGTATCATTGTCATAGAATAAAATAGCCCGCGAAACAGCCGCGATAGCTGCGCTATAGCTGCCAAGGAGCCTCGCCGCTACGCTATGGCCGCTGCCGCGAAATCATTCAGATATCCCTCTAAATGGTTCAAAAATAAGCAAAACCCTTTAGAAATCATCTCCCTCACCAAAAAAAAATCTGCTATTTACCGCAATTGCCCGCTATGACGGCCGCTATAGCTGCTGGGAGAGGCCGCCGCGAAATCGTTTCTCCCGCGATTTTAATCTATGATCATTGTAGGGTGGTGAGGATGGCATGCGGGATGGTAGGGATCTTCGGAATGGCGGCGACATACAACCTGTTGGTCGTATACACGGCAGAGTTGTTCCCAACAACTGTACGTACTGCGGCGATGGGATGCACATCACAGGCGTCACAGATGGGCGCCATACTCGCGCCCTTTGTGGTGGTGCTTGGGGAGCAAGTGCCATTCGCGGTGTTCGGCGCGTTTGGCATCATTGGTGGGCTGCTTGTGTTCTGCCTCCCAGAAACTATGAACAAGCCCTTGTATGACACCATGTTTGGGCTGGAGAAAGGGGAGAGGGCACCTAAAAGTGAAGAAGAAATTTTATCGGGGAACTCCCAAATTTGACTAGCTTTTGTAATTATCGTGCCTGAACTTCGAAATTTGACTAGTTTTTGTAATTATCGTGTGAAAGATGTTACCATGGAAATGTTGCACACTAGAGTGACTGGCACATGCTCGAACGAATTGTTATTTGACGTTGTGCTAACGCATAAACTTACTTTTTAAGAATTCAGTTGATGGTTTCTACCTGTAGTATGTCTCTAGTTTTGCGTGTGTGCGTATGCTTTTTTTTGGGGTCTTCTTTTATAGTAGACTAACAACCTCCTGTGCTAGCTAATTTGTTAGTTGGAAAAAAAATACTCCCTTCATCCGAAAATATAATATCATTTTTATACTATGATAGTGTGAAAAATGATCTTATATTTTGAAATGAAGGGAGTACTATTTGATTTGTTTGTTGGAAAATAATACTAGCTTCTTCTATCTTGTTAGCAAGGGTTCCCGGCAAGTGACAGAGGAGTTCAAAAGTAATATCATTCAATTTGCTACAGTACAACATATATCTGATTAGGCAAGTGTGTGTTGTATTCATGGACATGAGAGGTTACGGAACTATTACTATGTATCAAACAGACAACATGTGCCTTTATTTTGGCTATGTTCCTACAAATGGTCACACACGACACGACGATTTTAAATTATCCAAAAGGGTACCCATACGTGATGTCTTAAAACACACTTAGTTCATAGGAAATGTGTCCTACAATACTCGGTAGTCGTCATCCTTCGTAGCAGCCATTTCATGCGAAAATATTTTGGAAACCGGGTGCTCAATCAATTTGGAAATCAAACCATTAATACAATAAATAACCAGATAGTTAGTTATGTATGTGATTAATTACGGCTATAGATAATTAATTATGCCTACAGATAATTAGAAGTACAATTTTTTTCTCAATTAGACAGATAATTAATTGATTTGGTTGGCAATTAATTATGCATGCAGAGAATTAGGTAGGCGTTTAATTAGTTGCGTACGTAATTAATCATGTAAGCAGTTAATCGTGCTAAATCATTGAAAGGGCTCGTGGGCAAGGACGATCAACAGGCTCTCGACAACATGGCCGAGCACCGCTTGCCAACATGGACAACGGCCACCATGCGCACGCGACACGGGCAACGTAGCGTTCATCAAGATGGATGACGACCATGCTTTGCAGGTTGTTCACACACTAACGGTAAGCTGAAATGTTCGCAAAGGACAACACGACACAACATTGACCAGGTGGTTCATGCTATAGTAGAAAGAAAGAGTGTTCCAAGAACAAGAAGTAAAAAAAAAACTAAACCCGCCAAGCGGTCCCGCGTTGGAGAAGGAAAGAGTGTTCCAAAATAACAAAATGAAAAAAAAGTATTCTAGAAAATAAGTAAGAACGAGAACTAAAACTGACAAGGAAGGAGGAATAAGAAGATGAGGCGACGCTGACGAATGCACTGATGTTGATGCGATGTGGGTTGGTGCCAACGAAACGGGTTAGCAAAGAGGCTAGTAGTAGAAGATATAGAGAAGGACGAGGAAGAGAAGAACGGCGATTATCCCTTCTAGCAATGAATGGTATATGGGCTGGATGTGAAGCATATTTAGTAACTAGGAATACGCTCAGGTTGCCACTCGTCCAACGTCAGTGTGCATTTGTAAAGTTGAATGGACCTTTGAGAATGATCTTTATAGTTATTTGTTGTTTTGTTTCAATAGTATGTGTTAGTTTAACCCACTCTATTATATTTTAAATATAAAAAATTCACCACTCTATTATATTTTAAATATAAAAAAACACCCATGTTGCAATGCACGACGAAGGTGAGCTGGGCGTCATCTGGTTTTAAAGGAGGTACAAATGTTCCGCTACAGCGGGAAACCGAGCCGGAATGGGAGGGTCTGACAAAAAAAAGGTGCATCGTGGGATAAGGTTTTTGTGTTTGGCTCAAGTGTTGAAGATAACATGGCGGATAGCCCGTAGCAACACACGGGCATTCTGCTAATTATCCATAGGAGCAGTCTTTGACACTGCCAATTATGTGAAAAGGAGGAAATATTTGATGATTTGTTGCTCTCCTGCACTCTAGCACGCTTTGTCTGCGATGTGTTAAATGTGTTTTTGGTCTTCCGAGTCTTCTCATGGATGTTTTCAGTATCATTGGTATCCTGGATAAATAAATTCATTGGGGAGACAAGAAAATTGGTATTAGTTGGAGTTGCTGCAATTTGGTAGACAATGTGAAACGAGCAAAATGATGCTTGTTTCTGGCAAGAAAGTGCTACATGGTAGATTTGTTGTGATCAAATGAATTGCATATCAGATAATTGGTCGTTTTTGCAAAGAAATGATGTAAAGAAAAATATATTGAAATGAGGATTAAGGCTCTTCGAGGAGGTGGCAAATGAAGTGTTTGGACATGCACTTGATTGGAGACAAACTCAATTAAAGCGAGATAGTAGATGTATGAGTAGTTAGGGCAATTCTAACGTGGGTCACCAAACAGTCCGGACACTTTTAACCATCCAACTCTAGTCATCATAATTATGTGGACCGGTCTAGACGTCTGAAATACCACAAACTAGCACCAAAAAGTGGGAAGGCGTGGAGTTCAGATGTCTGCCACATTGGACTCCAACACCCTGGACCCATCAAAAGATCTTCTCCCGCAACGTCCGCTTGCTCTAGAACACTCTGTATGTGCCACATTCATGTCGGTCAGAGCGGATGTGATCGGATGATAGCCTACCCGCATTCATGTCTTTCATCCGCCTACCTATGATCCACACCAACGCGGCGACCAAGAAGCCTGCTCTAGCTGTGTCGCATTCAACTTGTTGCTCCGACTTCTCCGGCTATTTAAGCCGGTTAGCCACGCCCGAAAACCATACCCCTACGAGCCCTTCTCCCACGCCCGAGCTGCTGTCCCCCGTGTGTTTTTTGCCATGGTGCGGTCCTTTGCTATCTGGTACAGGCATATCACGCTGGTTCGGATAGCCCAAATTGCGGCGGAGGTCCGCTATGCGAAGGCTCGGTGTTAGGCCTGCATTGATGTGGGCCAACCTCGGAGCTCCCCGGAGGAGGAGACCACCCCATGTCCATGGCGGAGATCACCATGGAGGGGCGAAGGAGAATAAGGAGGTGCTCGCGCAAGCGGGGAGCCAACGATGTCCGGTTTCAGCCTGCTGCAGGTGGAGCAACACTACAATCGAGTGCTGGCATATGAGGAGGTGCAAGCGCCCGCGCTGGTGTCCGTGTTCAGGCTATTGTAGGCGGAGCAGCAGTACAAAATGTCGCTCCTGGAGGAGCACGTGCTAGCTAGCAGAGGAGGAGTGCACATCCACCGCTGTCAACATCATGATTGCGACAGACCTGGGTATCGTTGACGTCAACCAGGCGGTGCTTACGTCCCTGCACAAATCCCACACCATCTGCGCGAGTGTTTGCAGCTATGCATCGTTGAGATGGAGAGCAACAGACTCTTCGAGGGGCTGGAGGCGGAGAACGGCGGTGCACCGGAGCAACATGACTCCATCGCCCGCCTTGTTCGTGTCGGCCACCGATGACGAAGAGGCCGGACCGTCCCGCACGTGGCCCATCGACCTCACCTCCAACGGGAAGTAGAGAAGGCTTTTAGTTGTTTTTAAGGTTCTTTTGCTATGTAAAATTAATCCAGAAATGAATGAAAATTGGTGTTTGCTTTTATTTGGTGACTTCGGTTGGATGGCTTTCGTCTGTTCAGACATGTCCACGGACATTAGGTAATGTTCATTTAGTGATCCGCGTTGGAGTGCCCTTATCGGCTTTTGATAAGTAGGGTGTTATGTTGGAATTATGTGTCCTGCAATAATATTCAAATTACTAGGAATTACTAATATTCGGAATACTCATTATGAAATTACAGGTATATTTATGCATGGAATGACTTTACATAATTATCATGGAATTATCACTTGTTAGAACGTACTTAAGTTATATGCTTAAGGAGGCTGGTCGATTATCAGTGGTATAATATACTATTTATATTGGGAAGACTACCCGGATACAGTGATAATCGAAAGGAGCTAGATCCTATAGTTAGATTACAGCCCTAATGTTGATCTATATAATTAGAGAAAATTACACTCTATTATAGTGTGTTGCTCACAAGTGTGTGCTTTAGGGACATAACAGGTAGAATCTGTTAACTGAAATATGATCGTGGTTGGTAATTTGATCTGGAGTCTATCCTAGAAAACTAGTTGAAAAGACTAGGAATCTTATCTGTATAAGAGGCGGACTCTTTGAAAAGACAATATAAAAAGTCCCTACCTCCTAGCTTCATAAATGCAAATTATGAGTGGCATCATGAATAAGCGCAAAGGAATAGAGATAGATCATAAACCCTAAATTTCTAACATGATAGTCTTCTAGCTTCTCCTTTTATGTTGCCTCAACTGTTTGTATATTGTTATTTTTTGGCAAACTGGTGTGTTGCGGTTGCGAGTTATTTTATGTAGTTAGGTCATACCATGCACGAGATATCTCATGCATGGATCTACCGTCCACCGCTGCTTTGAGGTCCATACTATTTTGTTGGTTATTTTAGAATGTTATACATAATGTTCACTGCGTCTTTCTTGTTCCGAAGTGTTATCACAAAGGCTTCGTCGTGTATTAACAAAATAGAGTTGTTTGTTTCCGTACTGGTACACAACGGTACATGATGCATGAAACAAGAAAAGAAAAACACTAATGTAATAGTACTAATTAACAAAATATAGTGTCATACTATATTTAAAATCGAACAATGATGTAATACTACTTCAAAACAAGATGGAAATTTTCATCCCCGCAAAAAAAAAAAAGGCAAAAGATTTCATAGCCTGAACCGCAAGAAAAAGGCAAAAGATTTCATGCCTGGAAATATAGCCCCAATCTTAAATCGCCGGATCCATGATAGGGATATAAAATGTCGTCATTCCTGAAGTGTGCTAGTTTGTTTTGGTTTGCAGCGGGTCTTGGCTGGGTCCAGCGGCCATCTGTTTAGGAAAAGAGCAGTTGATAAACACAGGTGCTTCGCTACAAGCCTACAAGCAGCACGCGGTCAAGCTCATTGCCCCACTAGTTGTACACGCACGCACACACCACGAGCGCCAGAGAGAACTGGAGTGGATAGCTACCACGCTCGCTCCGCCCGCGACGTACGCGCGGCCATGTCCACCACCGAGGCGCTCCTCGCCGCCTCCGGCAGCGGCGGCAACCGCGTGACCATCGACGACGCGCTGGCGCTGCACGCGGGGGAGTTCGGGCGGTGGCAGCTGCGGCACTTCGTGCTGGTGACGGCGGCCTGGATGCTGGAGGCGATGCACACCATGGTGATGATCTTCGCGGACCGCGAGCCGGCCATGTGGTGCCCTGCGGGGGACGGGCGGTGCGGCGACCGCTGCACCGGCGCCGCGGCCGGGTGGGAGTGGGAGCAGGGGAGCGGCTCGTCGACGGTGGCCGAGTGGGGCCTCGTCTGCGGCGAGCGGTACAAGGTCG
>CBMN010038344.1:0-10161 GCA_000582825.1 Hordeum pubiflorum
GGGGAGGGCGTGTCAGCGGGCGGGGAGGCACGTAGCGGTCAAAGGGAAGGGCCCGCGCTGAGCGGTCTGCCTGGGAGGGCGTGAGCATCTCCAGCAGCGTCCCTGTTCAAAAATAAATAAAATCAAGTTGTATACGGGAAGTTTCTTTCGGATGGTAGGAAGTGCGGCTTGCCGCACCCGACAGCGGTGCTGTCGGATATAGTCATATCCAACCTAGTAATACAGTCATTATAGCATTGCAAATATAAAAAATAACATAATGTAGTTGTGTTTACCAATCAAATTTACAGTCGTTTAACATTGCAGCTGATCCAGTCTTATGAAAATTTAGACAGTTAGCGTGTCTTACATACAAATCGGAAACATATTCAGGCTTTTGGTATGTAAGATGATATGTAGTATAGGAATGCAACTTCATTTCATTATATCCAACCCAATAAATTAGGGAGTGTCTGTTTTACATCCGGATGAAATGCAATTAGCTTTCATCCAAATTTTTCATCCAATTAAAGGATGACACTTGTCCCCTGTCCTGTGTCACCTTTTTAAACGGGTCCACAACTTTTCCAACCCGGATATAAAATCACCTAAAGCAGGAAATCAAAAGAACAACAGGTACTGCATGTCCAGACAGAAAAAAGCACCTACAGCCAGCTGCTTGAGCACATATATTACTACCAAGAAATTAAGTCTAAAAAACCACTAATGACCACCGTAATTTCCACCATGCCCGCTAATAAATACAATGTAAAATCCACTAAAAAGACACTACAAATCCACCAATAATCCAAATGGCTTGCACAGAAATAAACTTACAAATTACAAGTTAAGATGCCACTCTAAAATCCAATAAAAAAGACACCGTAAATCCATCAAAAAACTGAAAATGATTTGCACTAGAAAGGAGATGAGTAGATCCTACACAGAAGCAAAATCTAAGAAATATTTTTACAGTGTGGTTACAGAGGAACAAAAAAAGAACCTATCAAACTAAATTACACTGGCAGATAAGGAATTTACAGTGGCAGACAAACTTTAATTACAGTACTAGACCACTAAAATTTCAGTGGTAAGCAATAGAAACTACAGTAGTGGACCAGGGTGTAAATTCCTTTGTAATTACAGTCTGAATTTCATCGCTAGACCACTAGAATTACAGTGTAAGCAAACTATAATTCCAGTGGTAGACCACTGAAACTATATTGTAAATACAGTGTATATAGTAGAACTACAGTGTAGAATACACTAGTGTTTTAGAGCAAATGACAGTGAGTTTCAAAGTAACTGCAGTAGAATTATAGTTTAATTTACACTAGAATTACACTGTAAATACAACAATTACAGCTGAAACCTAGTGACATTTTACAGTAGATTTAGACTATAAATACAGTAGAAACACCTAAAAACACAGCTAGGATTTACAGAAAATCCAGAAATGAAACAAAGAATAAACTAAATTACACTAAGGGCCTGTTTGGTAGCCCTCTTTCTTAACTGCTCAACTCATGTGTGGAGTGCACCCGAACGGTCCAACTCCTGGTGATGCAAGCAAGAAGCTGGCTAATCACGCAGTGTAAATTTGCAGGAGTCGCGGAGTTGAGAAAACCAAGCTCCACCAAAACTGAGAAGCGAGAGTTCACATATATTACAATTTTCTGCCACCGCCAAGTGACTTGGTGCAAACCGTTACGAGGAAACAGCCACGAGCGAACAACCATATGAGGTGCGCCAGCAACCAGGCCCAGCCATTTAGACAGCCGACTGTTCCTTTTCCCAGGCCACAGCCCAATAAAGCCAGCCACCGACCAGGCCGAGCCTTTTACAAAGCTCGTGAGTAGAAGCTAACGCACCGAACGGATCGATCGCTCCAGGATTTGACGCGAGAAGCCGGCTGCTGGCTAGCGGCGACAGAGTTGGGGAGTTAGCAGCTGTGGAGGGCTACCGAACACGCCCTAAGAAAATACACCGAAAAAGCTCGTAAAATTACACTTATAATTTTTGGACACACAAACTATACACTAGAGAGAAACCAATTTGTTCCTGCTGAGAAACAAAAATGAAACTATGATTGAATATTAGAAACTTTGGAACTGTATAAAACGGCCAATTACAGTCACTTGAACTTATAACTACTATGATCTTTTAAATGTAATTACTATGAAGATCACGCTGAAACTAAAAAAAACTAAGCACTGATACTACATGGCACACAAAAGAAACCAAATTTGGACCATCCTTTGTACCCTCATTTGACAAAACATTACCAGCAGATAACTGACGAATCATTTGTTGTTTTGTTTGTAGAGTCAAGAGCAACAGACTTGCAACCTACACAGCAAAACCAAAATGGCATCAGGGTAAAAAATAAAATAAAGAAACAACCAAATGCATGAAAGTAAATTACAAAGAAGACAGAGATTGGCTACCTGACAAATGCTCAGAGCTAAAAATCCACATAATAGACCCTACTCAACTGCAGAGTACAAGGGTAAAAACCAACTAACAGTCCCTAGTCAAATTCACTAAGGGTAGAATCCACTGAAAAATTACAGTTTAAGCCCACTGAGAGTTACACTGTAAATCCTGTAAAATCAACTAAAGATAATACAAAAATAATCCACATAATAGTCCCTAGTCAAATGCAAATTACAAGGGTAAAGCCCCACTAATAGACCCTAGCCAAAATACACTAAGGATTACAGTGTAAATACACTGTAAAATAAACTGTAAAAATCAAGAGTTACAGTACAAATACAAGGTAAATCCAAGAATAACTAACAGTCACTACAAAAGCACTAAGGATTACAGTGTAACTCCACTAAGAATTACACTATAAAAATCAAGAGATACAGTGTAATTCTTATAGGATTACAATGAAAGATCAACTACAAACTACATAGTAAATCCACTAAAAATTACAGTGTAAATCCACTGCAAATCACAGTATAAATCCACTAAAAATACAGTGTATATCCACTGAAAATTAAAGTGTAAAATCACTAAAAACACAGTGTAAATCCACTTAAAATTACAGTGTAAATCCGCTAAGAAATTACACTGTAAATCCACTGATAATTACAGTGTAAAACACTAAGAAAACACAGTGTAAATCCGCTAAGAAATTACACTGTAAATCTACTGATAATTACAGTGTACAACACTAAGAGAACACACTGTAAATCCAATAAAAAAAACAGGGATTTCTAGTAGAGCAATCAAACATTTACATAGCTGAAATGAAAAGGAGATTCTATC
This sequence comes from Hordeum pubiflorum, assembly GCA_000582825.1. Classification (NCBI taxonomy): domain Eukaryota; kingdom Viridiplantae; phylum Streptophyta; class Magnoliopsida; order Poales; family Poaceae; genus Hordeum; species Hordeum pubiflorum. The sequence continues at coordinate 3,256 of CBMN010038344.1, forward strand.
TCACAGAAACACAAAGAACAGAGCTGAAATCTGCAAGCAAAAGGCACTACGTACGACAAACTAAGCTTGTTGACTAGCTATACAAGCAAAATCACAAAAAACACTACATACAAACCTACATCAACAAACTATCCAGGGGGCATATAACCTACAGCCACAAGCAAAAACACTAGAGAATCCAAGACGACCAGGGCACTAAAGTCACTGAAACACGATCCAGCATGTACGAAATTAGCAGCTGCCCATGACAACCACCCGAATTCCAACTACCAACCGAAACAGATCGAATAAAACATACTCGTACCACTAACAAGACAGCCGAGATTCAATACCACTAACAAACGCAACAACACATCTACATGAAAATAGCTGCGGGGTATTACCACATGCGAGATCCAAAAGGGGATAAGCAGCAGATCTGACTGACAAAACCATACACACTACCAGATCAGACTTGAGGATCAAACCAAAGCCACAAATACATACCGAATTTGACGAACAGAAACGCCGGGCGGAGAAAAATGGGGCCGGCGATGGGGCGGGAGCCGAGAGATGTTGCAGACCTCCGTCGGGGGAAAAGGCGAAGGAGCAGGAGGGGGCGGGGCAGCCGGAGGGAGAGCGCCGGACGCCTGACCACCACCCTACTGAATCGAGCGGACAAGGGAGCTCCAAGTTGCCATGGATCTCTCTCTCTATCTCGATGAGGGAGAGGACGGGACAGAGGAAACGAAATAAAAAAAATTTACCGACGCGGGGCCGAAGCGAGCGAAAACGCAAACGGGTCTGACCGAAAATTGAGCGGCCCGATAAGAAAACAAATCAACTGAGAGGACGAAAAAAAAAACACGAATCTTGGGACAGAGAACGGACGGCTCACAAAACGGATGAACGGCAAAAGATTTCATCCCGATGAAAATTAGCATTCCCGATAAATTAAAATATATGTTGCATAGGACGCAAAGGTCCAAAGCATGAAGATTCATTACACGTCATTGATGCATTTTATATAAGTATGTAGCATGATATCAAAAGTATCAAGGTTCAGTACAACACCAAAAGACGCCTTAGTGATGGTTCTAGATAACTTATTTACATGTTTTTACACGACATAGCAGTAAACTATATTACACAATTACATAGATATCTCTGTAAAGACGCCTGCCATCCAATTTACTCGTGTGTTGTGATGCACAAGTCTCCTTAAGGATATATCATGTTAGCCAACATACTTGTAATCATGTACATTGTCATGAATACAACAATAGAACACCACTTCCAAGGGTAGGAGATTTATAATGGAGCAACCAAAGATAATTAAATAAGAGTAGATTGTCATTAACCATATGCCCCCCTCCCTCCGCATTGATGTGGCAAGCGATCATCGACATGTAAAAGGGGTGGGGAGAGCGCATGAGTTGAAGCCTGCTCCTGCAATCGATGTGGTCTGAACCTTTGACCAAATCGTCCTGTATTTTGTAACTACACACGCCAAGGTCATATAGCATAGTGCATAAATAGGAAAAAAAATACAAAATTCGGTTCCACGGAACTGAACCATCAGATTTATAGTCCTTTAACATTGTGCCTGATCCGGTTTTCTGAAAGTATTCACAATTAAGCTTCTATCAGGAGTGTTATATCATAAGCCTTTGCCAGCAGCATTGGTTAGCCTGATCAGAAAAAAAATGGATCCAAAATCAAAGACGGCATGACCATGCTTGATAGATTGCACAACAACGTCAGTTGACTGTTTAAGAAATAGTTGCCAAGAAATACATAAACAAAAAACATCCATCTGAAGTAAGAACAATGTGGTCTCCCGTTGCTGGGCGTGCAATTTCTACATATTCCGCCTCATTATTACATACCAGAACAATATATGGAGTAGAAAGGAAGACGCTGGAGTGACATATGGATTTGGGCTTAGCACAAGACAACCTTATATAGTTAAGTCGGAAAAATACCATAGTTGTTCACCATTTATCATCAATGGAATGCAACCATACACAATGCAGCAATCTTAATCATATCATTCTTATCCATAAACAAATACAAAGCAGAACAATATCAAAGGAAAGCAACTGTATGCAAGGCATATCACAAGACACTGGATTTCAGTCAATTGGCTTTCAGGCCACCCATCGTGCAAAATAAGAAGGAATCGAGCTTGACATTTGAAAGAGAGGAAGAGAAGGAGAGATGGACCTGTAGATCATCAACAGTCGGTACGACGACGTCCTTGACGGTACCAGCTGGTACATGGTGGTGGCGGCGGCTTGCGCTCTTCCTAGCCAGTACCTCACCCAGTAAGGTAAGCCATGACCTTGTACGACTCCAGCGGCAACCTGCAAGCCAAGACGATGGAAAGAGCAGCGCTCACACAAACACAAACACAAACACAAACATAGGATTTGATTAGCAAAAATAGGTTATATGGCATAAAAAGTATATTGATAGTCTTATTTGAAAGAAGTTTCCAATGATATTATTTTTGTTACATCTAAATTATATTTTGCTAGTTAAATCTATGGTCAAAATTTGACCCAAAATGCGAGGGGTACTAATAAACCCGGACAGAGGAAGTATCAACTAATGAACTATATGTATCCGTCAGACTATTCACCGGTGTACAAATCAATAAATCATATATTTAGATCAAGCAAACCTACACCAGAATAACAATCCACTCAAGCTCGTTGCTTATATGCATTTACCAACAAACATAATAATTATCATTAACCATAAATAATAATTGTAATCAAGGGAAAGCATCACTGACATGAGAACACAGTTAGCACTCTCAAGAATCTATATGTATGTTAAACAAATGGAGTTGGATACCACTGGAGGGAAGAACAATCATGACATCTCTCATATTCACCATCCTTGTAGAAATCAGGCATCTCTGATGTCTGCACGAATAATTGCAAAGAGAGTTATGCAGTTACCTTTTCATCTGGTACATCAAATTGAGCAAGGGCTACATGGGCACTGTCACCCGCTGCATCTTGGAGTAGCAACCTTATTGAAAAGATTGAACAACATACTGAACCTACAACCTCATCTCAAAAGACAGGAAGCGCGGTTTGTTGCGTGTAGCCTATCCCCGCACATGTTCGAGCCCTAGAGGATCCAATAGTAGTTTGGAAAAGTAAAAACATGCACGTTACATGCTTATAACTTCCCCATGGTTTCTGGAACAATTATGTACATGTATGTAGAGGAAACAAATTTGTCTCCACGTCAGCACTTCGCAAGGAGATTTTGCTATAAAATAAACAACAAAATGCCGACCACCTCATCCAAACAGAAAGAAAATCATTTCATTTAAAACCTTTGGGGCAAAAATAGTTACAAAAAATATGGCAACGCAAGCATTACACAGCAAATACTGGAGCGGAAATTTCGTAGTGGAGCTAGATAATATCAAATGTAACCTTTCATCTCAGCCATATGTGAATACTGATGGAAGATGTATTCGTTGGCACATGCAGAATGAGATACAGAGCAGTACAACAAAAGGGGGTGGAGCAACAGGAGAAAAGGAGGAAGAGACTCAAATTAAAGATAGAGAGTTAATTATATATGCACACCGCATCCAAAAAATTAATCTGGTTGTTCATAAAAGTCAAACTGAAATAATGGCGGGACGAAAAGAAAAAAACAGAATGTAAAATCATAGTAGGAGCATCAGTTTCATATCCTAATCCACGGGCGTATCATACACAACCAATCTGTGTCATAGAGTGAGGTAAAGAAAACTCAAGGGCTAACATCACCAAAAGGAGGAGCTTAGGTGGGCCCTGGAACTGCCCGCCAGTGCCATGGAAGTCCAGTTGCAATCTGATCGGCGTCGTCACTCCGGCCTTTTACACTGCAAGAAACTATCACTTCTCCTTGCCGAGCCGCTGCAAGATCAGGGGATCGTGCCTAGATTGGCATACCCAGCAATTCGTAAAAAGGCAAAAAGCTCACTGCTGAAGCAAAACTACCAATTATATATGAAAAGGCAGGACCAATTATCTGTGTGGTATTGTGCTACGAAGTACTGACCAGAGATGTTGATTATTTATAATTCACAGGGGTTCATCCTACAAAGGTCCCTAAGCATCTCAAATGTTTGCAAATAATTAGAGAGAAACTGTCTCAAACTTACTACAGGGGTAACAAAGCATGTAGCTGACCACTAATGAATCATGTAAGCAATAATTTTAGTGGACCATCCACCTTGAATAACTAACATCTACCATCCCGTCCGATATGTTGAATCCTCCACCAAGTGTTGTAACGTATTTCTAGCTTAATTCAGTTATAGTTCTGAACCAAAATTATCTCCATTATCTTCAATCTAAATACTTCAAAGCCGTCGACCAGTTTCATGCAGGATTTCCTTTCTCTAGCCGTCAGAGGGACTGAACCAATGTAAGTAGGAAATTCGAAACCCTTACTGAAAGTATGATAAATAAACTGAAAGAAGTATTATCTAGGAAGGCATAGTTGACATTTTCATAGAATATACACTAAACTAATTCAACTACGACCCAGTATACGCACAACTCGCTTCGTGGGGCGAATTATTAATTTAGCAAGCACAGGAAATAATATTTCAGTAGTCTACCAGTAAATGGATCCCAAAAGATAAGGATGATTGATTCGAACTAAAAAGAGCAGGCACATGCATACTTCCAGTCTGTTGCCTACCATTTTAGTAATCATGAAAATGAGAAAATGTGGAGAGGAGAACAATTTATACTCATGGTATAATTCGAAAAGAAAGAATCGCTCCTCATTTGATCTGCCGTCGTTTCCCGGTGACCACCTCTTTTGTCCCTCCCGAGTTGCTGCACACACCCAGCCACACACCGACATACCTACTGCAGAGGCCAGCAATAAAACAACATGAGATCTCTTTTACCAAAAAGAAAAGCAGCACTTGATCTATGGTCTCTAGGTGTAGCGACTTGTTCATACCTACTGCAGGCGAGCACGCGGAGCGGCTACCATCCACGTCAGATCGCTGGTCAAGTTACTCGAAATCGCTAGTATTTGTCTGCACCACGAAGTGGATGGGGACGGAGGTGGCACAACTTTTTCTTCCTCTTCCTTCCGTCTCATTTTCTGCATCCATCTCTCTATCTCGTGCTGGGTGTAGGAGGAATTAGGAAACAAATGGACGTCGTGGTCAGGTTAGGAGGTGGCTGCAAGAGCGGATCAGAGAGAGAGAGAGAGAAAGAGAGAGGAACCGTCGAACCTGGGTGCAATGGAGAGATGAGGGCTGGAGTGAGAGGACCCAAAGCTCCGACCATCCCTAGGACATCCGGTGTTCCAGCGGCTGCTCCCCGCTGACGAACGGATCTGAGAGTCGGAGAGGAAAAGAGCGACTGCTCCCCGCTGACGAACGGATCTGAGAGCCGGAGAGGAAAAGGGCCGGGTGCAGTCACCATTGCCGGCTGTCCCTCCACGACTTGAGCAGGAGCAGGGAGCTCAGTGCAGATACCGTGGACCAGACCTGCCGACTGCTCCACGCACAAATCGACCGCATCAGAAGATAGGCACACACATCTGAACCAAGAGACGAGGGGCGAAAACGTGGACCAGGCCTGAGGATCGACGGTGGGGGGGGCAGCGAGACGACGGCGCGCGGACGCGAGAGAGTAAAAGCGTGGACGGCGAAAGAGAGAGAGCGAGGCTAGGGTTCCGTCTTAGCCAACCAGGCTTCTCGCCTTTACCCCCAACCGCCAGCCATAGGTGGAGCGCCACGCACGGGACAGGGCATGGAATGTCGAAATTACCCTCGACGGGCACCAAAATTAACAGGCGGTGGCACAGCCTTCGTGCGGATAAGAACCAGGACCGGACGCAGCACCCCGAGCACGTCACTGACGGCTGGAGCCCACCCAGTTCTGGGCCCACCTGTCATGGTAATAAACAGAGACGACGAGGGTGTAAGACGCAGGACACTATTGATTGGTTGTCACATCAACTCCGATCCAACGGCCAGGATCAGTTCGCCCGAAGATCTAACGTCTGGGATTCTTTTGGACACACAATCGGACGGTCCAGAATCCAAACCGCTGAGAAGGCTCCATTTTGTGTTCCAATCTAACAACTGGGATGGGATACGGGAAGTTTGACAAAAACACCGCATATACTTTTCTTAACACCATGAAGACCGCTGACGCTCATTAAGAGTCTTATTCTAATAACACCTAGCTTATTCTGCAAATCCCCCACCCGATCGTCGCCGCCCCTCCCCTCCCCGCCTTCTACCGCGGCAGCGGCCTGGGATCACCGCCGCCCCTCCATCCCCGCCTTCTACTGTGGCAGCGGCCTGGGATCGCCGCCGCCCCTCCCATCCCGGCTTCTTCCGCGGCAGCGGCCTGGGAGCGTCGTTGCCCCTCCCCTCCCGGCCTTCTTCCGCGTCGGCGGCCTGGGAGCGATGCCGCCCCTCCCCTCCCCGCTTTCTCCCGCGGCGGCGGCCTGGGGGCGTAGCCGCCCCTCCCCTCTCGACCTTCTCCCACGGCGGCAGCCGGCAGCGACGCCGCCCCTCCTCTCCCAGCCTTCTTCGGCGGCAGCGGCCAAGCAGTGCCGCCGCCCCTCCTCTCCGGGCCTTCTTCCGCGGCAGCAACCCAGCAGCGCAGCCCCCACTCGCATATCGCCCCTCTTCCGCGGCAGCAGCTCGGTAGCGCCGCCGCCGATCTCCTCCAGGCCTTCTTCCACGGCGTTGAGCCGTTCGTCTTCAATTACCCGTCCTTCATCATATGTGGATTGGTGTTGCCTCGACATAGCACCAATTCGACGAAGGAGGACTGTGCGCAAGGTTCCTTCACCCACCACAGCTTCTTGGATGAAGGTTGCGATGACCTTCAGCGCAAATCCTTCGTCTCCACTCACCTTGAGCAACGT
>CBMN010038345.1:0-10337 GCA_000582825.1 Hordeum pubiflorum
GACAGGCCCCTGCTCGCCCCCCCTTATCTCCGCCACTGAGCATATGATCCCCACACCACTCATAACGATGTCGATTACGTTCTCGCTAGAGCTGCTCATCCCCACAATAACAAAAGAGTTAATCTACTAGAGAAACCAGAACGAGACAACCGACGATAATAGCCTGCTAGCGAAAAAAGAGTTAATCCCACGAATGGATAAAGGTGTTGTGGAGCACGTTAGCCTCTAGTATATAATACTAGCATGGACTAGTCTTGGATCAAAGGTGCTTCAATAACATCAGTTTGTCAAAAGTTTGAATAACCCAAATGAAATCCGAATGCCACATAAAATCCTAAAAGCCAAACAAAAACTTAAAAGTCAAATGAGCAAAAAATCAGGGTGTTATAGCTATCGCCTGATAGTCATCGCCAACAACCTATTTTCTGGTCGACGGTGCCAAGACCCACCACAGACGAGCCTTTGTCGGCCCGTCAGTGGTGACCATACAAGAAGCTAAGAGGATACAATTATGACGATTTCATGAAAATCATGATCATGGGCTGTTGGAGTATCTGTCCCAAAAAATGGATTCGTCCAGTCGTCCTTGATAAAAAAAAATCTACCTCAAAAATTAATTGCAATCCCTAAAAAAACAAATGATTGCATATGACTGTTTAAAACATTGTTGCGCTCATTATATTTGCATAGAGCTAGGACTATCCTTAAAGAAGGCATGTAATTCTAGTTAGATGCCTTTAATTGCACTGATCCGTGGTGATCAACACCCTGAAACCTCCTTATGTTCACATCCCATTTTTATGACAATACATATCCCATTTCGTAAAATATAATGACCAGAGGCGATTAATGCCTGAAATAAATCTGGCCATGATATATAGCAGCTGCATGCATACACGTTGTTTTCATCCCGAATTAGTAGTATATGGGCAAATGCCAAATGGTAGAGCATATGCATATGTGTCCATCGACTTGAGATCGTGGTGGTCTGGTGGAAGATGGCCGGGGGCCGGGTATGGCGGTATGCATCATGGACTGGATAGCGATACTAGCTCCTACATGAAACCAAATTAATTGAAGACAGTGTAGTCTTCTAAATAAACCAGGGACTATATGGATCTTATGGGGTTAAGCATAAATAATGGATTTGATATTATGGAGATATGTACTCTTAGTGTCAAGGATTGCCAGAATCGTTTTTCAAAAAACAAAAAGGATTACCAGAATCTTGTTAACCAACTCTCATCGTTGACTCTATTAATGCATCCATCGAACCAACTGTCATCGCTAAACCTTCCACACATTTACTACTCATTTTCAGATTTTGTGCCCGAGCATTAACTAATAAACACACAGAGATTCATGGCTACTGCATGCATGCCACCGAGGGAAACTTCTCACTATATAAATGGAGCCACCGCCACACCCAAAGTAGAAGCATCTCCCCACAGTACTCATAACAATGTCTATCTCATTTTCGCAAGAGCTGCTCATCTCCATACTCGCCACCATTCTTGTTTCCCTGTACATGTTGTACCTCAGGTCTAGTAGATCAAAGGACCCAGCAGTGCTCCCCGTAGACTGGCCAGTAGTGGGCATGCTCCCTTCCCTTGTTGCCAACCTCCACAAATTGCACGACTACTTCGTCGCCGTCCTCGCGAGGTCAGGCCTCAGTTTCAGGGCGCACGGCCCACCTGGGACCGGGATGCGGTTCTTCGTCACATGTGACCCGGCCAACGTCCGGCACATCTTCACGACGAACCACGCAAACTACCCCAAGGGCGCGGAGTTCGCGGCCATCTTCGACATTATGGGCGGCAGCTTCTTCACCGTCGACGGCGAGCCATGTCGCCGGCAGCGCGTGAAGATCCAGAGCGTGCTGAGCAACCCATGGTTGCTTGCCCGCATGACCGCTTGCTGTCGTGACAAGGTGGAGAATGGACTGCTCCCAGTGTTTACGCACATGGCTAGCACCGGGACTATGTTCGATCTGCAAGATTTGATAACGAGGTTTGTGTTCGACCTAACCGCCACGCCTGTCTTCGGCGTGGACCCTGGCCTCTTGTCCCCGGGCATGCCGCCCATGGACGCCGCGGTCGCCATGGACACGGTCATGGAGGTGGCCTTGTTCCGGCACACCATGCCGGCCTCTTGCTGGAGGGTGATGAGGCGGCTAAACATCGGTCCGGAGAGGAAGCTCGCGGCAGCGCACACGGTGCTGCGCGGGTTCGTTGCCGAGATGATGAGGAGAAGGAAGGAGAAAGAAACACGCGATGGTAATGAGGGAGCTGGTTCTTCCATGGACATTCTGTCTTCCTACATCGATGACCCAAACTACCAGCACGATGGCTTGCTCCATGCGACGCTCATGAACTACATGATTGCCGGGAGGGACACGATTGGCATAACTTTGCCATGGGTCTTCTACAACCTTGCACAAAACCCCCATGTGGTGTCAATCATCCGCAATGAACTATCGCCCTTCGCATCACGGAAAGCTGCCACGGGTGCCAACAAGGGCAACACCATGGTGATCTTTGAGCCAGAGGAGACCAAATCTCTGGTTTATATGAGAGCCGTTCTCTATGAGTCTCTCAGGTTATACCCGCCAGGCCCTATTGAGCGTAAGACGGTGGTCGCTGATGACGTGATGCCGAGTGGCCATGAGGTGCATGCCGGTGACACCTTATTAATTTCTCTCCACTCCATGGGTAGAATGGAAGGTGTGTGGGGCAAGGACTGCCTAGAATATAACCCAGACAGGTGGCTCTCAGAGAATGGCGACAGGCTACGGTACGTGCCGTCTCACAAATTCCTGGCGTTCAACTCGGGTCCAAGGATGTGCCTTGGCAAAGACATCGCACTTATGCAGATGAAGACTGTTGTTGCCGCAGTGGTGTGGAACTTTGATGTGGAGGTGGTTGAAGGGCAGAGCGTCGAGCCAAAGATGTCTTGTATACTACAGATGAAAAATGGACTCATGGTGAAGCTGAAGAAGCGAGACATGTGACCCTTTGGTCTCCTTTTCTTATCTGTATTTTGTTTGAGCCTTCCGGGGTATATGATTTTTTATGTGTGAATGTTTTGCTATAATAAGTTGATAAATATACATAGACCCTACTTATCATATACATACTATTGAGGAAAAAATTGTGCTTTATTGTTTTATATCATGTTTAAGATTAAGATGCAACCATCTGGTTGCTGGACCGAGCGCTTCCGGGGCGGCCCTCCCTCCCCTTGCCGTCTAGCACTCCTCCCCCCTTCTCCCTCCTGCCGCTGTCTCCGGATGGCGCGGCCAGGCGTTGCCCGTGCGGCGCCGCTGCGAGGCCGGCGGTGACGACCGCCTTCCTTTTCCCCTCGCAGAACCCGGTTCGGGCGGGCGTGCTCTGGCGGCGGTGTGCTTCGGCGGGCGGCACTCCGGTGCAGAACTGGCGGTGGCGAGGCGATGGCGCGGCCCCTTGGCGGCGGCGGTGGCTGGTGGCGGGGATTGACCGACGGCGCCCTGCAAGCCCTGATCTGGGCCCTTTGGGCCCGATCTGGGTCAGAGCAGGCCGGTCTGGACTCCGGCGTGCCGCTTCCGGCTGGACTGGGAAGCTACGGGCGATGGGGGATGGTGGCTCCTGTGCCGCGTCTGCTGCAGCGCAGCGACGGAAGCTTAGCGGGCCCGATCTGGGCAATTGGCCTGCCATGCTCCTAGTCCCGTGTCCATTCTGCTACCACATGAGTTAGTGGAGGTTGTCCCCTCCCACGCAGTTATGGTGCTGCCGGTCCCTGTCTACGGTTGCTTTGTTTTGGTCCGGCCGGCCTCGCAGTGTTTGCCGTGTAGAGATGACGGTGGTGTCCTCGTGACTATGGTGGCACATGTTGGTGGGCGGTAGGCATGGTGGACCGACAGTTGGTCCTGGGTTGTGGGTACGAGGGGTCAGAAGAAATCTCTGTTGGGTCTGGCCGACACCGATGCGGTGACGCCTGTGGACGCCGCCACCCTTCTTGAAGGGCGTCGAATGTACCTCCACTCCCCTCCACGTACCGGGAGAAATCCTAGGATTCGTCCGGGCATCAGCGTCGTCGTCGTCGTGGTTCTTCTTGAAGGTGTTGCTTGGTACGCGACAACTCGGTGGTATAGGAATGTGGTGAAATTTTCCGGTGGGCACAACGTTTACGGAATACTACAACTTCTGTTGATCCGGTGCTGCTAGCATTTTTTCTCTTATTTTCTCTGTTGGGCGTGATTGTGTTGTTTGTCCCAGCGATGAGCTCAATGCTGTATCGGATGGTTGCTATATTAATATAGCGGGACGAAAGTCTATTTCGAGAAGATGCAACCATCTTGTGACAAAGGAACATAATTCAATGTCATATATAGAAACTACAAAGCAATACATCATCATCGGATTGCGTAAATAATCATTTCATTCCTTATTCTCTAGGATATGATCCAAGAAAAAATCTCCCTTCATTTTTATTTACCACTACCAGAATCAACAAGTTTGCCTGAGTGTATTTTATAGGGCACTACGCAAACACGTAACTTTACCGTGTGTGGTTGTAAAACACCCCGTAGAAAAAACATTTGGCATATTGGTAGTTTGCCGAATTTTTGGGCAACATACTTGGTAAGCAAAAAAAAAAAAACTAGGCAAAGATTTGGACACGTGTCCATTTTAACCGTAGTTCATAAAAGATGGACGGCAGGACTGCCTTTGCTGAGTGGTTTCTTGTAAAACACTTGGTAAACAAGTAAAATCCAATATAATGCATGCATATATTTGGATTTTAAGGATTAACATTTTAAATTTTTAGCGGACTTGCTTTTTTGGTAAAATTTAAGAATGTTTCACAAAAGCTTGTGATGTACATTGCTTAGAAACCGAAGTATCTCCAAGAGTATTGCTTCATCGTTTGACCTTAAAAATTATTTGCACTCAATATACATCATTACATGTTTCATATTAAAATTTTAACATTTTTGTTGGTTCATTTTCAAATTTTGCACCATTGTAAATGGATTTCTAGATATTTAATCAATATAATTCAAATTTGAACTACAATCATATGAAAAATGCCCACAGATTCAGCCTACATGTAGGCAACCAAATGATGTGTAGATGATGTTTTTGCATGCATTTGTTCAGCCAGATCTAACTAAAATAAGTATGCAAAGGGGCAAAAAATAAATAAATGATGCAGGTAAACCAACACGTCCTATTTGAAGTTTTGAACCAAGCTACTCATCAATCTGCTGCAATAGCCTTCTTTAGGCAGAACCATAAGCTTTGTTTTATCATGTGCTTTCAATGTACAGTAATAAAATGATAAAAAGAAGCAACTCAATCAATCAACCCACACCACAACATATGTCATCCTCAATTAGGCCTGCGGTTTTATTATTCCAATGTTTGCCGAAAATTGTACATCTTCCACACGAGATCTATGCACTCTCGCGGACACTCGCGAGGCCCCTCCCACGTAATTGAGTTTCTAAAAAGGCGTAAAAATGATAATTACCAACGTTAAAAAAGCGACAAGTTCATCATCGGCGTCCTAGATGCATGCATGGGGTTGACGTGGCCGGAGGTGAGTGTGACCATCAGGCGAGTCCGACGAGCTTCTCGCTGAGCTCCCAGACCTTGCGGGCCTTCTCGGGGTCGCTGGCCTCCTGCGAGAGCTGGTTCTCGAAGGACGCCGAGTCCTTGTTCCAGCTCCAGTAGACGCCGGACTTGGTGAGGCTGGGCTCCGCCACCACCTGCGCCAGCCTCTTGCCGGACTCCGCCTCTGACACGAACCCCTTGGTGACAAACTTCTGGAACGGCGGGAAGAGGGTCCGGAACAGCGGGATGTGCTCCCGGAAGAGCCCCGTGGTGGCGATGCATCCCGGGTAGAGCGAGGAGAAGGTGATGCCGGTCTCCTCGTGGTACCGCCGGTGGAACTCCTGCATGGTCAGCATGTTGCACACCTTGCTGTCCTTGTACGCCTTGGCGCCGTCGAAGCTCTCGTCGCCGTCGATCATGGCGGAGCCCGATGCGCCGCTGAGGCCGCCGGCGAGACCGCGGAGGTCGCCGAGGCTGGCCTTGGGCGGCACGTTGCCCGCAAGCGTGTTGCTGTTGCCGGTGATGGAGCCGACGATGACCATGCGGCGGGACGGGTAGTCGGACTTCTGTAGGTCGTCCATGAGGAGGCGGGCGAGGAGGAAGTGGCCCAGGTGGTTCACGCCCACGCTCATCTCGTGCCCGTCGGCGGTGAAGGTCGGCGTGCGCGCCGTGGGGCGGTAGATGGCGGCGTTGCACACCAGCACGTCCAGCGGCATCTCGGCGCGGCGGAACGCGTCGACGAACTGCCGGACGCTGTCGAGGGAGGCGAGGTCGAGGTGCATGACGGTGTAGCTGCCGTCAGCCATGCCCGCCGCCTTGGCCGCCTTGGAGGCCTTAAGGAAGTCGCGGCACGCCATGATGACGTGCCACTTGCCCGTCTCGGCCAGCGCCTTGGCCGCCGCCAGGCCCAGCCCGGATGACGCGCCCGTGATCACCACCACGCCCTGCCGCAGCGTCTTCTTGCCGCTCGGCGACGACACCGTCGAGCCCGGGCTCGTCGTCACCGGCGAAGGCGCCGTGGCCACCTGCGTCCTCACCGCCAGGGCCTTCTTCGCCTTGCTGCTCACGCCCAGGAACGCCGCTGTGTCCTTCACCGCCACCGCGCCCATGCTGCTGCCCTGCATGCATCAAAACAACACCAACAAAAAAAAGCATGAATCTCACCACTGGCGCCAAATGCAGCAACAATGTACATCGACGTTGAGGATGATCTTGTGTTAATTACCTTCTTGGGGACGGAGAGGGTGGAGGGGAGGAGCTGGAGAGCCATGGATGACGGTGAGCTCGGACGGACGACTGTCGCTAGCGAGCTCGAGCGTGCGCCGGGACTGTACTGTGCTGATGTACTGTACTTAGCGAGTTGGTGAGTGAGCTCGAGCTCGCCGGCGGCATTTATACACGGGAGGAGCACCACGGGCTGCGGATAACGGCGCGTGGCCGGAGCCACCGTGGCGCCTCCGCAGCCAATCACAGGGCGTGGACGGGATTTTCTGGGACGGATTTGTCCCCATCGACGCGCCGCGCGTGGATATTTCTGGCCGCTTTTCGCCAACAGCCGACGGCGACGCCGCGGGATCCTCTGCGCCCAACGCTCTCGTGGCTCCCTCCGAACCGCTGCCATGGCAGCGAATCAGTGGCTGGACCTGCGCGGGGAGCCGGCTGGACGGAGCACGGGATGGAGTTGCCGGCAAATCTGGAAATAATGCAGCATGGCCTGCATGGGTGAGGGTGCGTGGGCCGGGCACGTAGATCTGTCCCTTTGCGACGCGCCGCGACGCCACGTCGGCGCCGGCAGTGCCCACGTGAACGCGCGGTAAGCGACTGGCTGCGGGCGCGACACGTAGGATCCACCCATTGGGTCTTGGCCGACGTGGCATCCGAGGTGGCAGGCCCTGCTCGCGCCTTTTACCTCCAGGAGCCATGTCACGCGTCCATGGCACGGTGTGTGCTTGCGCCATTTACCTCTGAAGACTGGGAAGAAACCGACCGTTTTGGAGTTGCATGGCTATCTTCCTCACGTGAACGTGTAACCGACCTGATCTCTGGCTGGCCAATTTGTCCTCTCAAATTGTTGTTTTTGACAGTTTTTTCATGGTGTGCTTCTATGCCTTCTCTTGCCCTCTCGCTGGTTAGATTGTTTATCTCTCGTGGTGAGTTACTAGGGCTGCTGCTAGTACTAGTTTGCACGGGTACCAACTAGAAGGCACTCCAAGGACGCGTTGCTAAATCGACTCCATAGTTGCCTAGAGCTGAAATAACATGTCTCTAGCTATGAAATTAGATGTCTCTACTAGCAAGTTTCATGGCAGTGATGCATGCTCGCTGATTGGTACACATGTCCTTCTTTATTAGAAAGAAACCGACTCCCATGTACGTTAATATGTACGCATCGACCTCCAAAAACAAAAACTTATGTGTTTCCATCCACATTTGCGCACCGATTATGTCCATCTAATTTAAGAAATATGACTATAAATCGACGGCCCCCCCTCCTTATCCTCACACCTACCAATTAGAAGCTATGTCTCGTCGGGGGAAGGCTAAGATCCAATGGATTGCCAACAAAGCGAAGCGCAAGGCGGTGCTGACGGAACACCTATCCATGATTGAGAAGAAGGCTCGAGAGCGTGCGGTACTCTGCGACATCCAAACTTGCTTATGGTTGTGCCTTTCCGGCAAGACTGAACCGGAGGTGCTCTGGCCATCGACGAAGGAAGCCGGCGAGATCCTGAAGCGGTACAACGACAGGGTAGACTTGAAACAAATAAAGAATAAGAAGGAAGATGTGGGCTTCATCCAGGAGATGATCAACAAGGAGAAGGACAAGTTGTACAAAGTCCAGTGACAAAATATCGACTTGGAGATCACGGTCTTGCTTAATGACCTCTTCGGCAACGACGGGATTCGATGACATGCCTGATCACATGTCCCTCGCCCTCAAATGGAGGGTGGAGAAGCACCTCATGGAGGTCAATGCATACCTCAAGGGGCTCCGTTCAGGCTCAACACCGGCTATGCCGCGGCCTCCTCTTGTGCAGGGAAACTTCATTTCAATGGTTCCAAAGACCAAGGTGATACCAATGGTTGATCCTATAACTATGTTGCAACCGCCTCCTCTAAAGGTTAAAACTCCTCTTCTACAGGAAGACATTTTTCATCTGGTGCGAGTGCCGGATGATGTGCAGACGGTTGATCCTCTCACCATGACACTGCTCCCTCCTTCGATGGTGGATCCATTGCCTTATGATTCTTTTGTTGCTCCCATGAACCTAGAATGAGATCCCCGCCATGGTAGCTACCTGGGCGCCTACAACAGCCACAACATGCCTACTACCAGGAACTGTGTGCCTTCAAGGCAGGGACATTTTTCTTGCCGTCATTAAATCCACCCTTTGAGTATTCAAGGGTTGCGCTCCTCTACCTACCGCCATGTCTAAATGTAGATACATGTTGATTGATAGACCTAGCATTTCTTTTCTTTATTTTACTCTATTAACAGTTTATATTCCCAGAGCCATAGGCCCATTTCCGCGCATTTTGCTTCCATCGAGTATCGAGTTTGATTCATAGCGTCAGTATATTCCTTTCTTGATCTCCACGAGTTGGCACTGCCTTTTGAAATATTCATGGTGGATATGTTCCTTTTTAAAATGTTGTCCATTGTACTTACAAAGAATTCTATAGTGTAACCTTGTCATGTTATTAATTAATGGAAAACTAGTGGTAAGAAATTTGCTGGCACATATTTTGATCAATTATCTCCTTTTGTTCTTGTTCGTTGCATGTTTTGTTCCCGGAAATTGTTTACATGAGTTTTATAACTAGTTTGTTTATTCGTTTTTCTCATCACGTGATGCTGCAATTAAATTATCTTTCTATATGGTTGCACATATACATAATCCTAATAGCTCAAGTCCAAGGCGTTTGTTTATTCGTTTTTCTCATCAAGAATTCTAAAAAGAGGGGGAAATCGACTATCGTATATATTGACAACAAACCACTAAGGCGTATTTGAAAAAACCACTCTGGCATGGCCAGACCCATGTCCAAGGATTCAGAGTCCCAGAGAGAAATGCAAATGGGCCCTAAAAATCATATAGCTAATATAACTAAAGCACACTTCCATGTATCTATAGTATGTGCTAACCTGAATCCATGATAGGGGCGAAGGGGATGTCGATCAATCAGCCGATGCCTTTAGCTTCAGGAGTCAGGACAACCACATGATCAACCTCAATTGGGCAATCAGGCAAATGAATTTGTCTTAAGGGGACTGGAGATCCATCAATTAGTTAGCCCTTTAAGCTCAGGAGGCCCAGCGGACACTCGGAGGCCACTTACTTATTTGATTTTCGTCAGCTCATGGAAAATGGCCCAAAAGTGCATCAATGAACAATAAACGGGGGGCCATGTTTAAGGACAACACGACATATTCCCCTGTTGGCATTCTTGGCTGCGAATTATCCACTATTAAAATAACCAAAGCAAAGCTTGGTGCGCTTTTGGTTTTCAATATCAACTCGGCAAATGAGATAGAAATTACAAAAGAAATGTATTATGGAATTAAGAACTTCTCTTGATTTTCTAGCCTAATTGGCCAACGAAAAGAGGGGAAAGAACAAAAAAATAGTACTAGGAAAAAATGGGGATTAAAGAGCAGCTCGCCCGTACACCAGAGCTCCAATTACCAAACATGTCGCTAGTGAGTCAAGTGTAAACTTTTTTTAGAGAAAAGGCATCAAC
>CBMN010038351.1:281-11760 GCA_000582825.1 Hordeum pubiflorum
TTCGTAACACGACCGGGACTAAAGCTCTGATCCGGCTAGAACCAAAGCCCTGTTTTCTACTAGTGGTAGTTAGCATAATCAGTAAACCATGGTTTAGCAATAGAAGTTGTAATATCAGCTAGTTGCTCATCAGGAAAACTATCATTGATAGGCATAGGATCATCAGGTATGTTTTCCATTCTAGACAAATGATCGGCTACAGGGTTATCTTCACCCTTCCTATCAACAATATGTAAATCAAACTCTTGCAACAACAAACCCACTTAATGAGTCTAGGCTTACCATCCTTCTTATTCATAAGGTATTTAATAGCAGCATGATCAGTATGAATAGTGACTTTAGAATCAACAATATAAGATCTGAACTCGTCACAAGCAAATATAACTACTAAATATTATTTCCCAGTAGTAGCATTATTTCTTTGGGCACCATCCAAAGTTTTACTAGCATAATGAATAACATTAAGTTTCTTATCAACTCTTTGTCCTAGGACAGCCCCTACTGCATAATCACTAGCATCACACATAATTTCAAAAGGCAAGTTCCAGTCTGGAGGTTGTATCACAGGTGCAATAACCAGAGCCTTCTTTAATGTTTCAAAAGCCACTACACAATCGTCATCAAAAGAGAAAGGTACATCCTTTTGCAACAAATTTGTAAGAGGCCTAGATATTTTAGAGAAATCTTTAGTAAACCTGCTATAAAAACTAGCATAACCAAGAAAACCTCATATACCTCTTATATCCCTAGGATATGGTAGTTTCCCTACAGCTTCTATCTTAGCTCTATCAACCTCAATACATCTTTCAGAAATCCTATACCCAAGAACAATACCTTCATTCACCATGAAGTGGCACTTCTCCTAGTTCAAGACAAGGTTGGTGTCTTCACACCGCTGCAAAAGTTTTTCAAGATTGTACAAGCAATTATCAAAAGATGTTCCATGGATGGAAAAGTCATCCATGAAGACCTCAACAATTTGTTCAACAAAATCTGAGAATATTGCAGTCATACATCTTTGGAATGTAGCAGGTGCGTTGCACAAACTAAACGGCATACGTCTATAAGCATAAGTTCCAAAAGGACATGTAAAGGTTGTTTTCTCATGATCCTCATGAGAGACAGGTATTTGAGAGAAACCAGAATAACCATCAGGATAACAAAAGTGTGTATTCTTAGATAATCTTTCTAGCATTTGATCAATAAAAGGAAAAGGATAATGATCTTTTCTAGTAGTCTTATTCAATTTTCTATAATCAATACACATTCTATAACCAACAACAGTTTTTTGAGGAATAAGTTCATGGTTTTCATTAGGAACAACAGTTAAACCTCCCTTCTTAGGGACATAATGAACAAGACTTACCCACTTGCTGTTGGAGATGGGATTGATAATATGAGCTTCTAATAGTTTAAGAATTTTAGTTCTTACCACTTCCTTCATCTTAGGGTTCAAGCAACGTTGATGATCAACAACAGGCTTTGCATCTAGTTCCAAATGGATCTTCCGAGTGCATAAAGTTGGGCTGATTCCTTTAAGATCATCCAGCGTATAACCAATAGCAGCCCTATGAGCTCTCAACACTTCCAATAATCTTACTTCTTCTTGTCCTGAAAGGTTAGCATTGATAATAACATGATAGACTTTCTTTTCATCCAAATAAGTGTATTTAAGTGTTTCTGGTAATGGTTTTAATTCAAACACGGTGTCACGCTTTGGAGAAGGTGGAGGCTTCTCCAAAGGATGAGGTGGAATGCTAACTTTCAAGAGTGGTGGTTCAAAGTGAAACGTTTCATCAATTTCTCTTCTTTCTTTATCATTTATAAGACTTTCATGATCTAATAAAAATTGCTCCGGTGGGTCAGCTGGAGGAATTTCTATTGGAGCAATTTGTGCAAAATCATCTTTCATATTATTGTCATGAGTATTAGGTTGATTACCAAACCTAGAGAAATTGAATTCAGCTTGATCATCACCAAACTTAACAGCAACTTTTTCTTTAAATAGTAAACAACAGCACTAGCAGTGTGTAAAAAGGGTCTACCGAACACAATAGGAGGAAAGCTATCTTGTTCCAATCCAAGCACAAGAAAATCAGCAGGATACTTAGTACTACCACATAGAACATCAACATCTTTCACAATTCCGACAGGATAAACATAGAACCTAGCAGTGTGTAAAGAGGATCATGGCATGAAGGCCGTGAACACAGAGCAACCATAGCATAGCCAGAGAAGAGGAGGAGGAACTCACCTAAGTAAGTTTGTAACCAAGGCCGAGCTCAACCGTCACCACGGCTGTGGTAGGGTTAATCACCACCATCCACAGTGAAGAGGTACATCAGAGGAGGCACTGCAGCACTGGACAGCATTGCCGCACCAGGGTAGCGATGCCACGCTATCCCACCAACGCGCGTGTGCACCCGAGTGCAGGAGCGTTGTCCCAACGGCACAGAAGCGTGACGAGGCATGAAATACGATGTTAAGGACCTGGCAAGGACGTCGGAGCCACGTCGGTGACATGGGTGATCTCATAGCCGAAACCCTAGTTTCGGGTACTGGTCGCGATGTAACGCCGCAAAAACCAGGTTATCAATTTTTGTGCTGTTATTCCTTCCTGGCTTTACTTTTTAAAAAATGTCCTCTGAAGTTTGGTAGATGACAAGGTGAATCTTGGCAACCTTCAACCTTTTAAAACCTTGCTCATGATCTACCATCTTTGATAATGTCATGGTTCCACTTGCACAAGCCAAAACGCCCTCAAAACCCTAATTCCAATAATTAGAATTTGAAACCCTACTCTTGCCTTTCCAAAGGCACCCTACTCTCCTTGATGAGATAAATTCTCCAAAAATTACCAAAGACTCTCCTATACCCATGAACACCAGATGACCAAGAATATTGCCATGTCATGTGCAATATTTTTCATTTAAGAATAATTACTCTTTTTGTCCTTTTGGGGAATTAAATCCAGAGAAATACCTACAAATCTCCCAAAATTATGAAACTCACTAGAGATGATCTTTGTGCCTATATCTAGCTGTGGTAAAAATATGGGATCAAAGGCAACAAGGAAAATCATGTTCTTCATAAAGCCAATATTACATAAATGCATTTCTATAGCAACCCTCATTTTGGTGGCTAGGAAAATTCCCAAATTAATTGTGGAGCCTCTCCTATCCATCAAAATATCTAGCCACCTTGTGCCAAAAATGAGCACAAGGTCCAACCCTAGTTTTGGTCCGTTTTGAACATTTGTGAATGAAGGGGTAGCTAGAGTCTTCCATTTATGATGGAAATTGGCCAAGTGCATCACCTTAGTGATTGACCACCCCCATTCGAAGATCAGGTCATGTTTGCTTTGCCCTCACCCCAGTACAAACACCTTGATGTCAAATGTCATTTTTAGCTCCAATCAGTCACTGCCTTGTCTCCAGTTGCTTCCAAGTGTGCATGTCAACTCCCTGAGTTCAGCCAAACATCCCAGACAAGGTTGGGTGGCCAGAGAGGCTTGGCATGGCCCTGGCCATGCGGTGACCATGAGCTTTGCAAATGCAACCAAAGCTCTGCACTGTCACAGGTCACCTCCCTACCCTGTTTCTTGCACGTCTCAGTGTGCCGATGTCTGCGCTGTGGCTCTGCCACCCCTCCTATCCCGGCATACCTCGAAACCAAGCCCGGTGGCCGCTTCTGTCGACATGGCTGCCGTGGATAGAGAACAGCTGTGCCCATGTGTCGGGACATGGGATCTAAGACATACAAGTCTAGCCAAACTAATCAATCAGGAAGCCAGGCTTAGTACTCAGGCAGTATCAGCCTGTATCAAAACTGCTTCAGCTTGTATCGGAACCTGTCCTGTGTACCAATATCAAGGTTTAGACAATGCGGCCTGTATCGGTACCTCTCATAGCAGGTATAGGCTAGTCCTGAACCTGTAACACCCCAAATTTTTTGACCTAAGTTTTTGCAAAATAAAAATTTACTAGAAATACTTCTAACAATTGAATTGGATCTTTAACAATTTTAAAGTCTTCCCTGTTTTCTTTCTTTTTGAATTATTCCTCTCTTTATAGAAAATTTTGGGAATATTGTTGGTCTTGATAATATTACTCAATTCATTCATTACTTTTTAGAATTTAGTAGGAAATATTTTCATAACAAAATATCCTAAAAAAGAATGCTTTTATTTCCATCTTCAAACCCTAAAATGATTCTGTTGACTTGAAACACTTTCATATAAATTTTATAAAATTCCACAAAAATATTGGGGCTTCTCTTAGGCCTATAGATCATTTTTATGCAAAACCCCATCTTGGTCTTTTGGAAATTTTGAGCACAACATCCAATTCTCGATTTTGCTCCCTTTTGAGCATTGTACTACAACCCAATTTTCTCTTGCTTGAACAATTTTCAATTTTTTCCATCTCATAGTCCTTCTGTAGTAACTCTTAAGTCCAAAAGCTCAGCTCCATATGCAACCTTGAACTGCCACAAATTATTCCTCAAAGGTTTGGATCCGAATTGAACTTCACCAAGAGTTGCACTAACCACTTTCTCCTTTTGCCAAACCAATCATGCCATCATATTTATCATCTAAGAAAGCACCACCCTGCCAACTTTCATAATTAAGAAAATTTCCTTGTGAGCATGGCAGAAACTTGCAACCCATGAACTTGCATTTGGCACTAGCTCCTTTGGCTAAACCATTCTGTCCACCATCTGTATCATCTAAAGTAGTGACACCCTGCAAGTTTTCAGCTCTATTAGCTCAGCCCAACACCAGAACACGTTGGCGTGGTCACCCCTGTGCACCATGCGGTCACCCCACATAGAGCAACCATATAGCAGTCATCGGCATCGTTCGTGAGCTGCGCCCCTGCTGCCTCCCCGCATACGTGGCACACCCGGCTAGCTTCGCTAGCAGGACTAGAACCTTGCCAACATCCTCTCTTGGCCCCTAGCGCCATCCAACACTGACCAGTCAGAGTTCGTTAGCACACCCCTGGTTTAATTACCAACTACCCAAGGTTCGTCGCCCCTCACCGACCTCGCCACCGTCCGCGGTTTGCCATTAATGGCCGCCGCCGACGTGTGATTCTCTGGGACCCGTGGCAACGGCGCTCTTTCCATATATAAGTCACCCCGAGCTCGCTTAGCTCCTCACCACCACTTCTCCTATCTCTGGAAGCTGCCCAGCGCAGTAAATCGACCCAGACTAGGCCTTCTTCTTCAAATCATGCGAAGACAGCCGCGCCACTCCTCAGATGATCTCCTCGCATCCAAATTCTCCCAACCAAAACCCTCTTACCAGGAGCCTCTACTGATCATCATGAACATGTTTCACCCCTCAATTTTGCTCGAGATTGATCATGGGCAAAAGCCCTCTTTTGATTCCACCGGAGCTCCTCGAGAGTCCTCATCACCGGTGAGGTAGGGCTCCCCGGCGACCGTGCTATACCTCATTAGGATCGCTAGAGCCTCCTGAGCTCGCCCATGCCCTCAAATCCCCTGGGGGAGCCGCCGTTCTCCGGCTATCATCGCCGGCGAGACCCTGTCTGTTCTGCCGAAGGAGAAGGGCGGAGTGGACCATTTAAACCTGACTGGTGGGTCCCTGGGACCCACTGTCAGTGACTGTAGGCCGCGCCCAAAGCATTTTAAGTGAAGGCGCATTTCCAGAATACACTATCGACGTGGCCCTCTCCTAGATTTTCTATTAATTAAAATAAACCAGATTTTTGACCAAACTTTGACCCTTTACAGCTTTTAAACCACAACTCTAAATGAGTTGATTTTTTCTAGTATTTTTAATTTGTCCTGTAGTTTATTTTAGTATTTATTTCACAAATTTCCAAACATTTTTGTGTACTATTTTGAATTTATGTGTTTCTTTTAATCATTTGAAAATAGGAAAATGAAAGGAAATGACTTTTTTCCAAGCCTTATGGGGTGCACCCAACCTTTCTTCATACTCAAGGCAAGAATCGTGAACCAATGATATGACGATTGGATGGTTGATTGCTTAACTAGAAGATTTGAGCATGCCTGTGGCTATATTGAGTAAATTTTTAAATTGATGATCAGGCATGTTTGTGTGGTTGCTTGCATAATATTTTGACCTCAAATATGCATGAAACATATGTGGATGTGATTATTGCCTTGTGCTTTACATGCCTATACTTGCCAGGTTTAACTTGTAGGAACAGGAAAAGAATCTGTCACAAGTAAAAGTGACCGAGAAACAGGGATCACGTTGTGACGTAAATGAATTAAGGTTGGCATGTTGGGACATGCCGGGTTGTGACCCTGTCTAATGCTGTAAATGAAATGACATATATTGTGCTAACCACTTCAAGAAACATAAGCCTCCTGAGTCGACCATAGATCAAGTATTGTTACCGTTAACTACCAAACTATTTTCCGTGCTACCACATGTCCCTCCGTGGGAGGTATGGTTTAGTAAGTTGTTAAACCCCTTTCCCTGCACACACCATACAGAGGGACCACGATGACAGTTCCATGGCCCTGGGTAATGCCGGTCATCGGGTCAGGGGGCATGAGTGTTTCCGGTTGGGACCGAAGAGGGGGGCACCCCAAGTTGCGCTCGTTATAAATACCGTCATCCGCTCATGCTATTCGAGGTTGTGCCCTCCTCGCCTTAGGGTTTTTCATGTACGGTATTTTGGGTGATTCCTGGCATCGGGAAATTAAAACTGGTGTGTGTTAGTCTGCTGTATTTGCAACCCAAAGACTGTAATCGGAAATCTCTTGTTAACACTCCAGTGTTGGTAAAAGAAATCCTTTACTTGTGGGTAAAGAGTACAATCTCTGCAGAGTCTAACCTATTCGAATAGCAGTGTCCATGGTTAAGGACGTCAGTTTGGAAGGGTCCAGTGTCGGTCTTAGTGTCGGTCTTCGGAGGACATAACTAAAAAAAAATGGATCATGATTCACTTATGCTTAATGACTATTGTTTTATTATTATTATTAATGATATTATGGAATAACCCTCTCTCTTATATGTGATGTTGAGTATCTCCTGGGAAGGTTCTACCTCCTGGATACTCATTATACCCTGTGTGTTTATCTTCTTTTGGATCTTCGGGAGGTCTAACGCCCGAATTTACACTTTTACTTTTATTAAGACCTTTCATGGCATCGCGAAGACACCCGACTGGCTTGTGTGTTTCCTCTTGTTTGGGATCTTCGGGCGGGTCTATCGCCTGAATTTCCACTTTTATATTTATTTAAGACCTTTCATGGCATCGCGAAGACACCCATCTGGCTTGTGTGTTCCTTTTCTTTTGGATCTTCGGGAGGTCTATCGCTCGAAGTTCTACTTTTACATTTATTTGGATCTACGAGAGGTCTATCGCCTGAAGTTCCGCTTTTACATTTATCTAAGATTCTTCTGGGACAGTCTCTACCTCCTAAGAATCAATATTTGCTACGTAAATACTTGAACCAATGCTTGTTATGTGAATGTTTTATATCTTGTTTACTAACCCCTTTATTCCTTATGCATATACAACATTCTCATATGATACATCCTATTAACATTCTGTTATATATACTTGGATGGTTTGATACTATGCTTTTATTATTGAATTAATAATAGGAACGTTCGAAGGTAGTAGTTGATCCTGATTGAATTGCTTGTCATAACCCATAATTGAGATGAAGTTGGATTTCCATCACAAGTTTGAGATCACATAAGATTTGGTCGTGTTGTTGATGAATTATTTCTAGCATGTGATTAAAAAACGGAGTAGTAACCACCACGAATATTAAAGTAACTTGCTTTCGACCATGTATTCATATTGATTTAATAGTATGCTTTGGTTGATCTCATGCCATGTCATAATAATGATTGAACCTGCTTGAAAGTTTAAATGCATGCACTCTGCCTGCTTTAATTATATCTTTTGTCCCTGATGTCTTGTGAGTACATTCAAAGTACTCACCTGGCTTGTTGATTTACCAGATTCTGGAGTTAAGGAGCTAGTCTAGGAACCTGAGATAGCGACCAAGTGAGCTTGGAGTTATCCCGGTCAACCGTTCCTTTGGGAATGGAGCCCCATCTGAGCTGGAGATCCACGAACCGCTTCGGCCATCCGCTGTTACAAACCACTGTTGTAATCTTTAGACCTTTATGGTCTTGTATTCTAACCTTGTATTTGCTTGGTAATCTATATCAAGGATGTGTCCACCAGACTTAAATGAACTTGGGGCTGGTGATGACACGAGGGGTTATTTCTGGAATTTGTTTCCGGGAACCGGCCCCGATAGCCTTGGTATCAGAGCCAGGCTGACCGTAGGCTAACCCTATCTTAGCCTGGTAACTATCCTTAGGTTTCCACACCGTCCAAGCCTTTTCCCATTCTTAGTCAAGCCTAGACTATCCAATAACCCGAGAAGAGGCCAACCGACATCTTTTGATAGTCGGTGCCCAACCTATTAGGCTGTGTGCCTATGACAAACTCCTGAGTTGTCCCATCCACAAGCGTGTGGTAGAAGCCCGCATGATCTATAAATAGAGGTTATCCCAATCTGCACATCACAATTCTCCTCTTACCTAGCCTAAAGTCATCTAGTCACCATGATGCCTCGTCCCATCATCCGCAATGAAACCACCGCACCGAAGCTTGATGGCTCCGTCCGTGTGCCTTCCAATATCACCTGACATGCCTTTGGTTTGGAAGAACCACCATGGTATGTGGTGTACCAAGCAAGGGTCTGCAATAGCCTCACCCAATATTGGGCCACCGTATCTATCCATGGGAAAGCTCTAGCTCAAGAGCACTCTTACCAATTCACGGGAAGAATAATAGCCGGTGAGTACCAAGCCATCCAGTATGCAGCCAGAGAAGCCATTACCCAACTTCGCCATCGAGTCCTAAGAACCCGTAACCGCTCATTCTTCTACTACCCCTCTCGATCCAGATATGGTGGAGAAATACATATTGCCAACCCCGAGGGCGAGCAAAACTCTGCCTTGGAAAACTAGGTAAGATATGTGGCAGCTCAGGAGTCACTACTCATTCAAGCTGCCAAGGAACTCTACACGACAAGGAGAGTCCTTGCACAACTTCCGATAATGGGAAATAATGCAGAACCACCAGCCATTCCACCAGCAGTTCCAGGGAATTCTTCTAGATTCTCTGAAGATAACCAGAAGAATGGCCTGGCTCCATCCTTTGGCTATTCTCGTCAAGTGTTGGAGGAGTACATAGCCTGGGCCAGAGCCAGGGCATTTCATCCAGAACAACACCAGCATCGCTGTCGCACAAGCTTAGCTTCTGACTTAGCTAACTCAAGTGTGGAAGCCCAAGTAGGGAACCACTCCTCTCCAAATCCTAGCCCGCCCAGCAATCATAATCTGGATTAGCCCCATGGTGTTCTATTGCAGCATTTAGTTTGCATGTATTGTACTGGTAGTATTTTGTGGGGCACTGCTTGTGTATAGAGGGGGTATGACGTACGTATGTCTTGGGTAAATCGTTTTTGTGATTGTTGTGGTTCGATTGTATAGGTAAGATATTTTGTGAATTGTTTGTTTAATTTTAGTGATGAGTATTGCTAGCTTTCTTCTTTTCCTCCAACTTTATGTTTTGTCGGGGTCAGTCCAAAACCCCAGGCAGAGTAAAATTTTAACCAGTGTTGTATAATAATAACTCTGGTTAGATAATGTCCGCTTCGTGTAACTATTCCTCGATTCTTATGCCCAAATAGTCGTGGCATATTTTATGCCAGCGGTCGTTGCTATATCCACCCGAGGTTGGTAAACCACTCTGCTAACCACACTCTGACAGGTGGGCCCAGGACCCATGTGTCAGCCCTCGTCTTCCCCATCTTCATCTTCCTCAAGCAGCCGCAGCCTCCTCGATGCCCTCTGCACTGTGCTGCCCACACCACACCAACAACGAGAGGTCCATTGCTGCAGAGATCTGATCCATCAGGGGGCCATCGTCCTTTGCCTTGAATGGCAGCCCCTCCACTTAGCCATCACTGTTCTCCTCCTTATCTCCTTACGTGTGAAATAGCTCAATGACCCCGAGCTCGACCCCTGAATATAAGAGCCACTTCTAACCTAACCCAGCATCACTCAACAGCCGTAGTCACCCATATCTCCTCTCTTCCTCACTACAGCCGTCATCATCTTACTGCCAGATCCCAAGCGATGACTCAGCAGCCACCTCCGTTCCTAGCTATACCTGCAGCCATTGGGAAGCAACGCAGGATTAAGCGAGCAATTTTCCTCAATACAGCTGTCACTCCTGGATCTCCAGCCAGTAGCAGATGAGGGCAAACTGCGATGCATTCCTGTTGTTAGAAGCCTGCCGAACCTCGCCACCTTCACCGCCCCCAGCAACGCCGTCAGCTCACCAAATTCTGACAACCCTGGAGCTCCATCTCAGTGAAGAAATCTAGAAGCATAGGATGCCAGATCCTGAGCCTTATGTTGATCCAGTTGTAGTCGTATAGCAGTCAAGTCAGTGTGTGTGTGTGTTATGTTTGAATAAGATTGCTTGAAGTGTTGTATTGCCGTGCTGCTTGATCATTGTTGTTGCTTGTGTGTTAACGACATCTCTGTTGCATGATCTTAAACCTTAACTAATCTTGAGGACGAGATTTTCTCTAAGGAGGGTAGGTGTTGTAACACCCCAAAAAAATTGACCTAAGTTTTTGCAAAATAAAAATTTACTAGAAATACTTCTAACAATTGAATTGGATCTTTAACAATTTTAAAGTCTTTCCTGGTTTCTTTCTTTTCAAATTCTTCCTCTCTTTATAGAAAATTTTGGGAAAATTGTTGGTCTTGATAATATTACTCTATTCATTCATTACTTTTTAGAATTCAGTAGTAAATATTTTCATAACCAAATATCCTAAAAAAGAATGCTTTTATTTCCATCTTCAAACCCTAAAATGCTTTTATTGACTTGAAACTATTTCATATAAATTTTATAAAATTCCACAAGTTTTTTGGGGGATTCTCTTAGGCCTATAGATCATTTTTATGCAAAAACTCATCTTGATCTTTTGGAAATTTTGAGCACAACATCCAATTCTCAATTCTGCTCCCTTTTGAGCATTGTACTACAACCCTATTTTCTCTTGCTTGAACAATTCTCAATTTTTTCCATCTCATAGTCCTTCTATGGTAACTCTTAAGTCCAGAAGCTCAGCTCCAGTTGCATCCTTGAAGTGCCCCAAATAATTCCTCAAAGCTTTGGATCCGAACTAAACTTCACCAAGACTTCCACTAACCACTTTCTCCTTTTGCCAAACCAATCATGCCATCATATATCATCTAAGGAAGAACCACCCTGTCAACTTTCATAATTAACAAAATTGCCTAGGACACCTTAGCATTTCATTGAATACCTTGTGAGCTTGGCAGAAACTTGCAACCCATGAACTTGCATTTGGCACTAGCACTAGTAGAAAACAGGGCTTTCGTCCGGAGCATTAGTCCCGG
>CBMN010038353.1:0-16895 GCA_000582825.1 Hordeum pubiflorum
AACATCGTCTCCTTTGTCCCTTGTTAACCATCGATCCCAGATNCACAGCTCGGGACCCCCTACTTGAGATCCGCCAGTTTTGGCAACGACACCGGCCACGCCCACGGGCGTCATCGACCTCAACGTCACATCGGGGTATAGTGGCGCTAGCCAGCCGTCCGACGGGATGCAAAGGAAGCAACCCCAGTTGTTCCCTTCGGCGAACATCGCCCCCTCCTATAGGTTGTTCGACGGAATGCCACTGCCGACACCGACGGTCGATGACCTTGACTACGCGGCGTTCATGGAGAACATCATCTTCGAGTGCCGTGGTGAGGTCTTGCACGTCGTCGACCAAGGCCAAGCTTTTGATCCCAACGCGACCCAAAGCCAGGACGACCGAGGCCACTATGAAGACATTTAATTCGTCGGCCATGATGAAGATGAGGACGACCATGGAAACTCTTGGCATGAAGAGGAGGAAGAGGTCGACATTTCGGCGGAGCCATTGGTGTTTATCGATGAGCTTACCCAAAGGGCCAAGGCACAAAAGAGGAGGCAAAGCATTCGCACGGAACATACACCCAATAGGAGGACACTTTGATTTGCGAGAGTTGGATGGAGATAGGCCAAGATCCAATGCCGAGACCAAAGCAAAAGAGGTGGCACTCGCCTTCATGAGCGTCGAAAAGAACAACATGTCACTGGAGAGGAAGGCTTGGTTTGCAAACCAGCATAGGGAGATGTTCGCTCGCGACGGCCTGAACTCGGTGAGACCCCGACCACGATCGCTGTCAATTTTGAAGACTGGCTGGTGTGCCGGCCGCTGGCTTCGTTGCGCGCACCAAAAACTTGTCCATTATGAAGGTTGGCTCGTGTGCCGGCCACTGGCTTTGTTGCCGACCCCAAAAACTTGTTGATTTTGAAGGTTGGCTAGTGTGCCGGCCGCTGGCTATGTTGCCGGCGTGAAACTTGGGTGACCATTCTGTAGTCCGCTGGCTTTGTTGCCGGCCGACATGAACTGGCGAGAACGCGGGCGCTGGCGTGAACTATGGCCACATCCTTTCGTCTTTTCATATTTTGCATGCACATCGGATGAGATGCGGCCGAAATGCGGCCTCACATTGGGCGAACGGTCGGCGCATCGACAAATCCGGATGGACACGGCCCCATTGCCACCCCAAATTGACAACAAGCGGACGAAGCAGACGCCCGTTTGGACTCGTGCATTGGAGTTGGCCTTACCACATTGCAATTTTATTAGATATTTTTTAGAAAGTACAATAAAACTTGGCAAAACATATTTGTTCTACCATGACAAAATATTTTATTTTTCTTACTTTTCATGATGGCAAAGTTATTTTTATACCATGACAATTTTACTTTTTGTACCATGGCAAGTTGTTTTGTTCTGACCATGGCAAATTCCTTTCTTCAAGAAAATTTCATGATGGCAAATTTATTAGTATCGTGACAATTTTATTTTTTGTACGATTGAAAAATATATTTTGTACTTTGGCAAATTCATTTTTACATAATTTTTATGATGGCAAATTTATGTTAGTACCATGGTATTTTTATTTTTTATAATATGGAAAATTATACTAGTATACCATGGCAAATTCTTCCTTTTCTATACGAATCCTAATGGCAAATTTATTTTTATTTCCATGCCAATTTTCATTTTTTTGTAACGTGTCCAAATTTTTTTGGACCATGGCAAACTTAGTTTTGTACATACCTCATCATTTCATTTTTAGCTATACCATGATAAATTCATTTTCAGTAAATTAATTGTTTGGACCATGGCCATTTCATGTTTGCACATCATTGGAAACTTATTGAACAAACTATGCTAATTTTATTTCTAATACGACTGCAAATTATTTGGACATAGCATGACAATTTTATCTCACCATATATCATTAATATTCTTTGTGTTTTCATATGACGACATATCTAGCACTTTGTTTTAGGCATTTTTAACATGGCAATTTATTTTCCTTTTTGTCCCATACTACACATAGGTAAATTAAAAAAAATACACTAAGTGTTTCTTTACAAACAGCTTTCACTTCTTTTTCCCAATGAAATGGCATTTTTGGGCTTGACCGCAAGTGGCCCAGTCGGGGTGCAGCCTCGAATGTTTTCTCTTTTTCATTTCTCAATTAAATGTTGATTTTGGGACCCATTAAGTGGCTATATCATGTTCCTTTCGTTACTAAATATAAATCTTTTTAAAGATTACAATGCGACTACATACGAAGCAAAATAGTTGAATCTACACTCTAAAATATGTCTATATCCTTATTGAAATCTCTCTAAAGACTTTATTCAGAAACAATCACAGCGGGAGAATCCCGGCGCTCTCAGAGCTCAGGCACTCTCTGCCGTCGGATCGAGATCTTGATGCGTTCTCTGTCGTTGGATCTTCCTCAGAAATCACCTCGTCCGTCGGATCAAAATAGGCGACTGTAGATCGAAACAGTGCCGAAACGGCCCCACCACCGCCTGTAAATTCGGTGCCCCTTGGAGGGCATTTTCGTCATTTCCCGTGCTCGCGTATAAAAGCTAGCCGCTCCCGTCGAGAATATCTAGCCGCCGGCCGCCGCCTCCTCCAGCACTTCCCAGCCCCTGCCCTCACTCTCTCGATCTCTTCTCCAAACCCTAACCCCGCGCCCGCACGCTCCCTGCCGCGTCGCCGCCTCTGCTCGCCAGCGTCCGGTGCCCTCTCCCTTGCCTCCACCGCCGTCGACCTCGCGTCGCCGGCCGTCTCTGGATCCGCGACGAAGGGGATGGACGCCGCCGCCGTGCTCGGCGCGCTGGTGCCCTCCTGGAGCGCGGCGGTGGTGCTGGTCTCCTACCTCGCGTACCTCGCCGCCGCGGACGCCATCCTCCCCGGCAAGCTCGTCGTCGGCCTCCCCGACTCCTCCCGCCTCCACCGTCGTCGACCTCGCGTCACGGGCTGCCTCCGGATCCGCGACGAAGGGGATGGACGCCGCCGCCGTGCTCGGCGCGCTGGTGCCCTCCGCCATGGTGCGCTCCTTCTCTCTACATCCACGCCAAGGGAGACGACGAGCGAGGGGGCAGCCCCCGCTTCCTCCCCGCGGTCTCTCTCTCTCGGGTCGACGCCGCCATCCATGGAGCTCCGACCCATGACCAGCAGCTCCATCAAGGTCTCACCCCCCACTCTCGCCTCTCTCTCTCCCTCCATCCCCCCCTCTGCCTCTCTCTCTAATCGCATCTGGTCTGGGCTTTTCTTGCAGGTGAACGACTGGTGTAGGTGGTCTCGTAGGAGATGGTGTACGAGTCGTGGAGGGGCTGCCGACGGACAAGGAGGTTCACCGTGAGCCAGCTAATGATGGGCACACCGGGGATGAGCTCTCTGGTGAAAAGATGCATTCAGGCCCGACCACCACGCGCCAGCCGGTTTTCTCTTGCCCCTCCTTCCACGCTGGTTCGTCTCTCCCCAACAGTAAGACTCTCTCTATCTCTCGGCCTGCTGTGCTACTGGCCAGGAGGCGACGAGGTACTAGCAACTAAATCAAGACTGTTGTAGGTTTAGTTTTTAGTTGAAGTAGTAACTACTAGCTAATGTGTAATTTGGCGTGTTCTTTTGATTTTTCCGCGGAAATCTTCCATCGATATGCATCATTAGGCCACAAGTTGCTGTTGGTGTTACGATTCTTACTTCTCTCTATTATAATAGTCACCTAGCACCCAAACAGGCTGCAGGGGAATGTTAATTTCATTAGATGCAGTTTTGTTAATTTCATTAGATGCAATTTTATGTTAATTGAGGCGATTCTACTTTCACAAAGCTTATCACAAACTTAACCTCGTATTTCCAAAAGTTTTGATTGTTCTCTTGATGATCCACTATGGTTAGGCTTGCATTCTTCTCAAAATGGAATTCTCAAGAGGAAAACATTTGATGAACAATCGTGGCATGTACTGTATTCAATCGTGAACTGGTCTGGTGATTATCTTTTTTTTGGACTGGTTTTGCTTGCCAGCAACCTGAACAAGAACAAGTCAATGCTTATCCGTTCAACTTTGTGGATGATTAGAGGCTATGTGTTCATAGTTTATATGGGCCATCTTAATATCTGGGTCGTGGTCGTTGTGATTCAAATATTTATGGCAACGGAGCTTTTTAACCTACTCAGAAGATCCAGCAAAGAAAAACAACGGCCAGGGTTCAGGCTGCTGTATCAGTTTAGGAATATGGTATTTATATCCTGCTTCGTACTGAATATTGGAGGGATATGGACAGTACATATAAAGCTATGTAGGAAACGGTGTTCACGTTTATACAGATTGTGATATAACTTACATATTCCAGTTTACTTCGGATTAGTATGACGTGCAATTTTGCTGTCCACGGATAATTGGGCCTGTTTTTTCCGCACGAGATGAACTCAGGCGCACGAAAGGAGCTCTTCTCCATGATGTCGGTTTGTGCGTCTCCCTTGCCTCCTCCTCTATCAATCTCTCTTTCTCAATTTAATTCTCAAAATTTCTCACTGCTGATTTTGTTTTATGTGTATGCCCACAGTGTTTGACAAAAATCCAAGCAGTCTGCAGTGAAGATTAAACATCACATAAAAATATTACATAGATTAAACACAAATGTGTGTAGAAATATGTGCAGGTTTGGTTTTGATATGAACTGAAGTAACTATATTTGTCATGGGATCTAGAAATATGTGCAGGTTTTAATTTGATATGAACTGAAGTAATTATATTTGTCATGGGATCCTGCCATAGAACAAATGTCCTATCACCAGCTCTGCTTTCCACGCCATGTTGTTTTACCAGAGTAACTAATTAGTTCTGTTTATGATTTCCCCCTTCTGCCATTGTTATCATGCATGTACTATAATTTTCATTTGAACTAATTATGTATGTGGAGCTCTTGATTTGGTTTCTATGTGTCCCCTCTTTTGGAATAAGCCATCACTACTGCCTCATGATTATTGCTTGTATTGTATATATACGGACAAATGTGCTTCTGCTTTTAGTCGTACTGGCCAAGAATAATGCTTATAGTTTAGTGCTGACTACTTCTACTGATGGCTTATATTTTTATATAGATTGCCACCATAATTGTGAGCCTTTTGGTACGCCACTCATAGGATAAACATAATGGACTGGAGTGGTGGATTGAGTAACTTCTGAAATGGACCTTATTATCTTGGTTTCTCCTTTCACGACAAGATGGTGTTGGATGTGTCATGACGTTAAGGTATTGATGGTCTCTGAGGTGAGCTCTTTATGTGATTCTAATAGCACTCTGTCAACCTACGCAAGTATAACTGCAATTTAGTTGTTCTGTATTTTGTGTGTTGTACACTAGAAGTCAAGGTTCTGGTCCACTTCTGCAATGTTGTAGGTGTGTAGGTCCACTTTTTCGATTTTCATGAACAGCTGGAACAGAAATCTGCGGTGTCTCAGGCTGTTGATTTTTTAGGCTTATTCTGTCCATAGATTTATCCCGTTCATGCGTTCAAATAAAATAGTTAAAGTTCATGTCTATGTGCCTTATGAAATTAAATATGGGATGTGCTTTTCGAATCTGCAATATTTTCAGCCTGTAGGGTTTACTTCTTTCTGCTCTTGGTTGTATGCGTGAACAGAATAACTGAAGTTCGAAATTATGTGTGGTAACAAACTAAATATGAGAAGCATTTGTCATGTTCTAAGAAATAATAGTGTATTGTAAACGATGAGTAAATTTTGCACTTCCATTTCTGGGTGTGTTGTTCCAGGATTTTGGAGCTTCCTGTTTATATTTCTGGATGCCTTTAGTGGTTTCATATAATGATGCTTCTCAAGTTTTTTTGTTTGCAGGTCTGGCAATATTCATTTGCACCTAGCTCCTAGCCGACCAGATCCGTGGCGCATGGCCTCTCGAGCTCCTCCACCCACGCCTCCTTCCGTGGACATGGCGAGCCTAAGCGGCAACGCAAGAAGCAAGGCTAGCAATTGGGCGGTGCCGTACAAGGGGCACGCCGAGCACGCCTTGTATGTAGTCTTCGCCTCCAGCTCAGCTCGATCCCCTGTCTCTGCTTATCCATTGCGACAATGTCCTCGTCCTCTACATCAGCGCTCGATCTGCAGCGCCCTACATCGTCGCTTGATCTGCATCGCCCTACATTGGCCACTCGATTTGCACCGCCACAAAAATCGACTGGCACATCAAGCCGAGGTGAGCACCCCCTTACCAGGTCATCCTCTTGCATATGCCTTCTCATGGGGCCTCCCCTCTTTGTGTGTGTGTGTGTGTGTTCCGATTCCTTTTTCTGCATCTCAACATGTAGGTCAGTGTGTGCGTGTTCCGCTCTTTTTGTGCAACAACTTCAGAGGGACGAAAAGGAAAGGTCACTGCTGCTCCTGTCGAGCAGGGCAATGGCTTTACATGCTCTCCTGCCATAGGTATGAATCAGGCCCCTAACCCCCTTATCCACCTTACTTTTCATGGAGCACTGTGCAGGTTGCTGTTTTTGCTTTTAGTAAAAAGGATTCCCTGCTGTTATGTTGGTAGCCTCTCTACAAGTTTATTCTGCCCCTTTTGACATTGTTCTATCGTGCTATGCATTTGTATACAATTGTCTTTAATTAATACATTAATATCATCCATACGCTCAAATCAACTGAGCTTAGTTCACATATATAGATGCCATCTTTCTTTTCGTCTATCAACCTGCGGTGATACTCATTAAATCAACTGAGCTTAGTTCACATATATACTCTTCATGGTTGCCTGTCATACTTCATGGTTGCCTGTCATACTTGCTATTTCAAATGCTTGTTACAATTTGTTTCTCTTGAATAGTTTGATGGATTGTTCCGGCATGTTACTCTGCTTGAAAAATGCTATGATCCCTCATATATTTGTCTTTCTCAGTGAGTGTGCAAGTACTTATGTATTTGCTGATGACCTTGTGTAATCTGGTGCAGGCGAGTGGCAATGAGTTTACTATGAAGGAGTATTCTATGAATGTATTGAACTTGATGATGCCTTGTAATATCACGACGATGTTGAATTCGATGATGTCTTCTATTAGAAACGAATGCTTTTTTAATTTTGTTGTTTAATTTGCATACGTGCGCAAAACCATAAATCCAACTAATGTGATTTTTACTTGCTTGACCACATCATTGGGACCGGCACCCTCGCGCCAAGGCGTGTTGCCGATCTTGTATCTAGGAACGGAGGGAGTAATAATCATCAATAATTATTTCCTAATAATAGGTGCGTCCGTATATATATCAAACAATAATCAGCAATAATTGCTTTCCCAATAAAAAGTGCGTCCATATCAGATATGAGATACTCGTTGATGTCTTTCCTAACTGGAATACTAAATTTGGAAAGAAATAAAGGGCAACCGATCAAAATAAAAAACTGACAATTAATAGCTCTTCCTTATATACGAAGCAAGCTGTTGCTACATACTCCCTCCGTTCGAAATAAGTGTCTCAAGCTTAGTACAACTTTGTACTAGAGCTAGTACAAAGTTGAGACACTTNNTTTGGGACGGAGGGAGTATATGCTAGTATCCGCCGGTTAGTTTCAACCAAAACCAGCCTGCCAACAAGTTTTTTTTTTTTTGACGTCAACAAGCTTTGAAGCCATATAGTCATCTATACATGGACATGGAGAAGAGCACGAAGCGTGCCCAAGTACTATTGTTCGTTCTTATATGCTTTGCTATCCAAGCACAATGTAAGTGGCACAAACACAACATCTTCTTGTGTTATTGTTTGATCCGTTCCTTATTTATAACATATCTCAAAGTTGACTACCAGAATCTTGTCAACACATTACAGTGTAATTATAAGTTAATATTGTATTTTACTTGATGTTTTCATAGGTAGAGAATTAGGCGCACATGACGTCGATCACGGGTGCTACAAGGCTAGTCCAGGATGCTATATCTGTCCACCGAAAGATGTCTGCTACCTAAAGATGTCTGCTACCTAACGATGGAGAATTGCAAAGCCCACTGCTCAGGACCTCCGGCCACATTTCCTCATTAGCTTGAAAAATGTACTGGACGTGCTTTTATGTGTTGATGAATAAAGAACAATGAATGAACAAGAGATAATAACATTATGTTTTAACTTCATAGTTGTTGTAAGAAATATCTTGGAACCCTTCCCTCCGCTAGTCTGATCCGAGGAATTTTTGAACGTCTCGTCCATAGTTCAATCCACCCGCAATTGTTTTCATACATAAATTCCCATCCCTCTCCACTCGGTTCTCGTCAAAATTCTCCGTTGCCACTACACGTTCGAGTGAATTGCTAGCGCCATGTGATAACATAAATTTTCCCGCGCCTGTCCTCTGCACTTCTCGCCACCGGGTCAACCAGATTCAGATTGATGTATCTACTACATCTAAATAAGAGTCCCCGCTATCTTATTTTTCTTGACATGCAGGTTATCCACATCACAATCAATATGCTCCCTTCCACCTTAGCAATTCTGCCATGTCAAAAAAGTTTATTTTATTTTTTAACGAAAGGAATCATGTGATTTCAATCTCTGGAGTTGGTTTCTGTTCGTCTTCTAAAACTGACGAGGCAGCGTATTATTAAGAGCCGAGATGCATGTTTTACCCTTCACTCCCTTACAGGTTCCAGCCATATGCTTCTCGAAAGAACGAAGCAATATCATCTATTCCAGAATCCAGGGTGAAAGACGCGTGCAGGTAATCATTGACGGCCTCCGTCAGGTCGTACCCGTTGAGCTATACCGGTGTCCGGCGTCCGGCGTGCCTTCGTTCCTGTCAAGAAAATTGGAAAATTGCCACTTTGGACATGGGGATTTGCAAAAATGCCATCCTCAAGATGGGCTTCGAAAAAATGCCATCCAGCTGCTCATGGACATCTTGATTACCATGCCATTCCACCCCTTTTACTGATTTTACTTTAGTTTATTCATTGACATGAACCTAAAAGGACCAGACTACCCCTTGTTCTTCCACCCTTTATCTGTTTGCGTGTTGCATGGTGTTGTCGGGATGCTTCGATGCGGGCTCACCGGCACTGTTCTGTTGAAACAATACTTGCGTGGCATATTCCTCATGGCATATCTTCTGTTCAGGTTGTTAGAGGTAGTTAGCTAGAGATAGGATTGCACCTAAGTTAATATCATGTAATCTCTGTCTCCTTCTACCTTATACTCCAAGTTGTATGCTATCATGGGATAAGCCCCATCACTATAATAAATACCGCGGCTCTCCCTCCTCGGGAGAGTAGGACCGCTTCCACAATTTCCACATGGTCATCAGAGCCACCTCTTCCACTACGCCCTAAACCCATCTACCAAAAACCCTACAATCAATCCCGATGTTGTCCACCTCAAACCCACCCTCCGGCCTCTGTCAGGTCGCGGAGAAGTTGACCAGGGAGAACTACCTGACCTGTATGGCTACCTCGATGGCTCCATCACTGCTCTTGAGAAGCTCATCATCACCAAGGACAAGGACGGGAAGGACCAGACCATCCCCAACCCTGCGCACGATGTGTGGGTTCGACAGGACTAGCAGGTCCTCGGCCAGATTGTCAACAACCTGTCGAGGGACGTGCTGGTGTCCGTGATCTCCATCCGGACATCGCATGCATTGTGGACCTCTCTCGGTAACATGTTTGCATCGCAATCTCGTTTCCGTATCAATAACATTCGCATCTCTCTAGCAAATGCTCAGAAGGGAAACCAATTTGCTCCGGCGTACTTCGCACGGATGAGGGGACTAGCGGACGAGCTAGCAGCCGCCGACAAGCCCCTTGACAAAGATGAACTCATCTCCTTCATCGTTGCTGGACTGGACCTCGACTACAACTCCGTCGTCTCATCACTCGATGCCCGCACGGATCCGGTCACCGTCGACTTCCTCTACTCGCAGGTCTGTAACTTTGATCAGCGAGTGGAGCTCTTCTCTGGCGGATCCGGCAGCAGGGGAGGGGGGCTTTAAGTCCTCTGCCAACGCTGCTGCACGTCGTGGTGTCCCTCCTCCGTCTCAGAAATCAGGCGATGGTGGCGGCTACAAGAACCAGGGCGGCGGCGGCGATGGTGGCTACAAGAATAAACAATCTGACAGGCGCCCTTTCTACCCCAACAATAACAAGGGAGCCCGCGCCAGTCCAGGAGGCCCCGGAGGCCCTGCACCTGCCAACCATGCTCGGGGAAATGACCCCATCTAATGCCATAGCTGCTCAACGTTTGGCCACTATGCCAAAGACTGCTGATATCGCTTCAACGACGATGCACTCGAGGAGAAAATTGCTGCTGCCGCACAATACGGTGTGGACACGAACTGGTACATGGTCAACGGTGCGAGAGATCATCTCACCGGTGATCTAGAGAAGCTCGCAGTCTGTGAGAAGTACAGTGGACCAGAGCAAATCCACAGCGCAAACGGATCAAGTATGAGGATAGAACATGTTGGTCATTCAGGTTTCAAAACCCCTAGTCGTCATATTCAGCTCAAGGAAATTCTATATTTTCCACATGCCAACATGAATCTCCTCTCCGTCCATCGCATTGCCTTAGACAATCACGTTCTTATTGAGTTTCACCCTTTCTTTTTCTTGATCAAGGATCTGGCAACGAGGAGGGCGCTCTACAGAGGTAGATGCGTTGATCCCACACTTTAGGAGGTCAAATAAACAAGTCCTTGCGGTCACCAAGTTGTCTTCACAAGGTGGCACGATCGATTAGGTCATCCATCTTTTACTATCGTTCAACGAGTGCTTAGGAAGACTAAACTCCCCTTTGATGGTGAGCATAGCTTAGAAACAGTGTGTAATTCTTGTCAGCAAGCAAAAAGTCATCAATTGCCGTATCCAGTGTCAACTAGTGTTTCCTCTAAACCTCTCGAGTTGATTTTCTCTGATGTATGGGGGCAAGCACCAACTTCTGTTGGTAGACACAAATACTATGTAATCTTCATTGATGACTATAGCAAGTATACATGGATCTATCTTATCAAGCATAAATCTGATGTGTTTCAAGTTTTTCAGAATTTCCAAGCACTTGTGGAATGCAAATTTGATAGTAAAATTATCTCTGTCCAGTCGGACTGGGGTGGCTAGTATGAGAAACTCAACTCGTTCTTCCAAAAAATGGGAATCTCCCATCATGTCACTTGCTCTCATGCCCACCAACAAAATGGTTCCGCCGAACGAAAACATAGGCATATCGTAGAGGTTGGCTTTCCCTCCTTGCCAATGCATCCATGCCACTAAAATTTTGGGATGAGGCTTTCCTCACCGCCACTCATCTCATTAATATCCTGCCAAGACGTGTCATTAATTATCAAACTCCCATGGAACGCCTTCTTCATACCCAACCTAATTATTCCTCTCTTAGAGCACATTGGGTGTGCATGTTGGCCCAATCTTCGCCCAGACAATGCTAGGAAGCTTTCTTTTCGCTCCAAACAATGTGTGTTCATAGGATACAGTCCCCAACACAAAGGTGTTAAATGCCTTGATGTGAACACTGGAAGGGTTTATGTGTCTCGTGACATTGTCTTCGACGAGACTGTTTTTCCCTTCAATATCCCCCATCCCAACGCCAGAGCTCTTTTGCGCAAAGAAATTCTTCTACTTCCTAGTCATCTTCTAGGCTTAGATCAAGGGGGTGATGATACTAATGACTACATGACTAACCCTCATAACCATGTTTTTGAGTCTCATGATAATGCAGATGATCAAGGGGGTCATACAAGATTTTTTGGCGAAGCAAACGATGGAGAAAATCCCCCAAACAACCGTGTATTTCATGTGGCAGATGGGGACAACGACGTGGAACACGGAGCTGATTTCCCTGCAGCCGAAGCCTCAGGATCGCGCGGCGCTAGATCCCAGGCAGATTCGACGCAGCAGCCACAGTCAGCGGGTGCGCGTGGGGCCGACGCGGTGCAATCATTGCATGGCGCAACCCGCGACACGGTTCGACGGGCGTCCGACAGCGCGCCCGAAACGCCTCGCGCTAGAGTGCGCCGGGCCCGTGGGCTAGCGGCAAATCCATCCTCTCCAGCAGGCGCGGGACCTACATCTGCCATGACGCGTGGCTCGTCTAGTGCGGCGCATGACTCGCCCGCGTCTACCACGACGCGTGGCTCGTCTGGTGCGGCGCGCGACTCGCCCGTGATTGGCTCGCCATCCAGCGGGGCAACGGCGCCAGATGGTGCAGGCGGACCCCCCTCGGGATCGGACCTGTCTGGTGGGACAGGAGGATCTGCCTCGGGATCGACTCCAGTCAGGCTAGGGCATGATGCGGCGGGTCCAGGATCTTCTGCGGCTCCATCACACATGTTGGCACACGGTTGCAAACAGGAAAAATTCAGCCAGTTAATTATGAAAATGGTTTGAAATTTGGATTAGCTTCCTCTACAGGTGAACCACATACTATTGAGGAAGATTTGAAGGATGCCAGGTGGAGGAAAGCTATGGAGGATGAGTACATGGCCCTGAAGAAAAATAACACCTGGCATCTAGTCCCACGTGGTCAAGGTAAAAATTTGATAGACCATAAATGGGTGTATAAAATCAAAAGGAAAGCAGATGGAACCATTGATAGTTACAAGGCTAGGTTGGTAGCCAAAGGTTTTAAGCAAAGATATGGTGTTGATTATGAGGACACTTTCAGTCCATTTGTTAAAGTTGCTATTGGATTGGTTCTGTCTATTGCTGTGTCTAGAAAATGGTGCCTAAGACAGCTGGACGTATAGAACGTGTTTTTGCATGGTGTTCTGGAAGAGGAGGTTTACATGAAACAACCACCTGGGTTTGAAAACAAGAATGCACCGTTTCATGTGTGCAAACTTGATAAGTCTCTCTGTGGTCTGAAGCAGGCACCAAGAGCATGGTACTCTCGTTTGAGCATGAAGTTACAAGCCATTGGTTTTGTTCCTTCCAAGTCTCACACCTCATTGTTTATTTATAGAAGGTCTCACATAAGAATGTACATGCTCATTTATGTTGACGATATTATTGTCACTAGTTCATCTGATGAAGCAGTAACAACACTTCTCAAGGACTTAGGCTCGGAGTTTGCTCTAAAGGACCTAGGAGATCTGAGTTTCTTCCTAGGCATAGAAGTCAAGAAAAAACAGGAAGGTATAATCTTGACTCAAGAAAAGTATGCAACTGATCTGTTGAAAAGAGTTGGTATGCAAGATGGTAAACCTTCACCAACTCCATTGTCTAGCTCAGAGAAGTTATCTCTTCATGAATGTGAGCTCCTGAATCAGGAGGATAGTACCCAGTATAGAAGTATGATTTGTGCTCTTCAGTATTTGACTGACTAGGCCAATCATTTGCTGTCAACAAAGTTTGCCAGTTTCTGCATGCACCCACCACCTTACATTGGACTGATGCTAAGCGTATTCTCAGATATGTAAAGCATACAACCGGTATGGGATTAATATTCAACAGGTCTTCCTCTACTCTTATCAGTGCATTACTGATGCTGATTGGGCTGGGAGTATAGATGTAGGAGATCCCCTCGTGGTTTTGCAACATTCTTTGGTCCTAAATACAAAGAAACATGCAACTGTCTCCAGATCTAGCACAGAGCCTGAGTACAAGGCATTAGCTAATGCAACTGCAAGGATTATATGGCTTCAGCTACTCAAAGAACTTGGAGTGAAACCAGTTACAACTCCTTGTTTGTGGTGTGATAATCTTGGTGCTACTTATCTTACTGCTCATCTTGTTTTCCATGCAGGACGAAGCACATTGAGATAGATTTTCACTTTGTCAGAGAACGGGTT
This sequence comes from Hordeum pubiflorum, assembly GCA_000582825.1. NCBI lineage: Eukaryota > Viridiplantae > Streptophyta > Magnoliopsida > Poales > Poaceae > Hordeum > Hordeum pubiflorum. The sequence goes on from CBMN010038353.1 coordinate 13,772, forward strand.
GCCAACAAACAGTTGAATGTTCGGTTCATTCATTCTGGAGATCAAATTGCAGATGACTTCACCAAAGCATTACCTACCAAAGAGTTTGAGAAATTCATACTTAATCTCAACTTGGCCAAGTTTTGATTACGAGGGTGTGTTGAAACAATAGTTGCGTGGCATATTCCTCACGGCATATCTTCTGTTCAGGTTGTTAGAGGTAGTTAGCTAGAGATAGGATTGCACTTAAGTTAAATATCATGTAATATCTATCTCCTTCTATCTTGTACTCCACGTTGTATTATGCTATCACGGGATAAGCCCCATCACTATAATAAATACCACGGCTCTCCCCCCTCGGGAGAGTAGGAACGCTTCCACAATTTCCACATGCTCGCCTCCATAGCTCATCCACGCCTTAGTATGCCGCCGAAGCTCTCTGGTGCATGCTCGTCCATAGCTCTCCTTCGCTGCACCACGTCGCAGCTCACCATCATAGCTCGCCCACACCTGTGCGTGGCCGGGTGTCATTGCAGCTCGCCCAGACCTGCGCGTGCATGCCTGTACGCGCCGTCGCAGCTCGCCTCCCCTGCTTGCCCACGCCAGAGTTCATCGCTGCAGTTCGCCTCCCCTGCTTGCCAAGTGCCAACGCCAGAGTTCATCGCTGCAACTCGTCAAGCGACATGCTCAAGGAGTGGCGTGAGCCGCGATGAACAGCAGCATCAGTGGCCGACAGCGGCAGCAACTAGACCCTTTTGGATGTTATTGGAGGTAGGGGAAGAAGGTGCGTGCTGGTCCTAAAGATGGATTGCAATTATAGTAAGCTGCTTGCTATAATCCTACCTGTTCACGGATTGCAATTTGGCAATTACATCAAGAATAGCAGACATATTTAATTTCACATCCAGTATATGCTTTGTTGAGCTTGCAGTGGCTTATTCGAAGACTATATATTCTCTTAACACAAATTAAGCAGCAACTCATAATTATTCTCCAGTTTATACGACTCCTCGGCTCCTCGCACCAGGCCAGGCTTACATGTAGATTTCACGTCGCCGGCACCAGGATGCATGGCGTCCAGGCGGTCGACGACAGCGACGTCCAATAAATCGGCAGCATGAACATCCAACTGTCCATGGAATCGGCAGCACCGCGACAACCAGGCGAACAACGACTACGATGTCCAGAGAATTGACAAAGTGGTGGCATCCAGTCGTTCGACGACGACGACGTTCAGGAGATTGACATTAGTGATGTCCAGGCGATCGGCGTTGGTGGCAATGTGTAGGGTATCTGCACCTGCACGCTATGTTCTCGACTGTTTTCTGGGGCTAGTGGTGTATGCGGGAGTCGCAACACAGGATTCAACTGCCTACAGGATGCAAACACGTAAACATCCATGAGTAGTCTGGTCTTTCAAGGTGTATATAAATGGAAAACATTAAATAAAATCAGTAAAATGGGGTGAATGGCATGGTAATCAAGATGTCCGTGAGCCAAGTGGCATTTTTGCGAAGCCCATCTTGAGAATGGTATTTTTATGAAGCCATGTGTTCAAAGTGGCAAATATGCGATTTTCTCGATTCCGGTCCTGCATCTCCTCCCACTGGTGAAGCCCACGAGTTCTACGATCAACCTTAGCGCTTGGTCCGTACGACGACGCCGAGACGGTGGATTCCATTATTTGAGTTTGATTCCATGGGAGGCATTGGCCAGCCTTGGACGTCCATGGAGGAGTGACGCCTGGCATGGCAGATCAGAGATCGGGGAGGCAACATGCAAGTAATTGACCCCCGCGTCGGTTCCTCCGTTTGTTCTACACATCTCAGGGTCTGCTTAGTTCATGGGAAAGTTGCAGGAATTTCACGGGAAACACTTTCCTCTGGAAAGTTTATTATCGCCAGCGTTTTGGACAAAGGAATGTTGAACAATATTTTCCAGGAAAAGTTTCTTCCACATGCAGATTTCCACCGATTCCATAGGATTGAAAAAATCCAACTTGAGCCAATGTTTTGGCGGAGGCCCAACAGGGATCGAGCTAGCGAATTGCCAAAGCCTGGGCACACCGTAAGCTAAAATTCAGTTTAACCTATCGAACGCCACAAGTATCATATATTTGGATAAACGTCATGTGCAATATATACACTAATGTTTCATAGATCACATAATCAAATAAAAACATGAGAAAAAAGACCAATTAACTTGCTAAAAACTAAGTAACTAACCACACAATGAAACCTTTCGACGTCTCGATGACAAAAATCAAATCTCTGATGTTTATCCTTATGCACACATGAGAATCTACAAGATACAACATATTAACAAATTATATAATTTCCATTGAAATGAAAAATATTTCTCTTAGTGTAGCAAATCATCGACTTATTAAACAATATATTATTCATCTATCACTTGTAAATTTCTTCTAGTGTCAACAAAAATCAGCTCAATTCATTAATTAAACAAATAAATATGGAGCCAACACAATCATCGATCAGTTGCACAATTTGCCAATATATTATGGGTAAGTAACACACCGAAGTGTCGCTTGCCGCCGGTAGTCTTAGTTGTTGGCAGTTTGCTGCCAATTCCTGCCTCCTGACCGTGGCTTTGCGCAGATTGGGCACTCGCCGGTGCTGCACGCGTGGCTACCATCCGTCAAAGCCGGAGTAGAATTCCCACCATAGGGGTTTCCGCTTTGACTCATGTGGTTCCGCTTCCGATCTCAATCACCGCTAGCGGGAGTAGTAACAACATCTACAACCACGTCTATCTAATTTGGCTTCTCAAATGCCCGCGGATGCGCCCGGTCAGTAACTGGGCGCGTCCGTTTTCATCCTCCTTTTCTCTCTCCAAAACAATTGTGTCCCTCATTTTCATCTCTCATTTTCTCTCTCGGTGTGCGAAATTTCATCGAACACCTTCTGTGCAAATACATAAGAGTCGTCGGCACTGCAGGGAGTCGTCGGAACTGCAGATGGACGCGAGCGCAGATGAGCTGGTGGCGAGCTGCTGTTGGATACGCATTGTTGGGGAATGTTGCATGGGAAACACATTTTTTTCCTACGAACACCCAANNNNTATCTATGGAGATGCATAGCTACGAGAGAGGGAGTACATCTACATAGCCTTGTAGATCGCTAAG
>CBMN010038356.1:5267-17035 GCA_000582825.1 Hordeum pubiflorum
GTATGTAGTCCCCTATTGAAATGTTTAAAAAGACTTATATTTAGGAACGGAGGTAGTAGTTTATTTTGTATGCCTGCTGGCTGCTGGTCAGTTTCGTGATTTATTCTCTTGCCGAGTTAGACTTTTTACTGATTGCTTGAGATTCATGCATGGTCAATTGCTGGCTTGCACTTCCTCGCAAAAAGAAAATTTTGCTGGTTTGCACTGCACGGCGGAGTATGTGCGTTCTTCACCGTCGGTGATGTCATCTTATGATGATTGAGCATCATCGTCATCACGAGAATAAACAGCTCGTTGAAATTGCAGCTAACGTACGTACGTGTGGTTGAACAAGTAATTAACGTCTATCTCGCCGGCATCCCAAGACATCCACATCCACGACAACGACGACGGGACGTGGCTAAGAACGATTTCTTTTTTCTCTCTGTGTCATCATTTGTAGAAGAAGGGGAGACTCCCGAAGAGAAAAACAAATATCATTCTGGAAAGAAGAAAATTTCCAATGTCGCCGTGCAGTCAAGCAAAAGGAACAAGCTATGGAAGCTAAAACTGAAGCATCGATCAGTAGAACAAGTAGAGGCTTGGTGGCCATACCTATTCTTTCTTTCTTTCTTTCTTTCTTTTTGGCATCGATCAGCAGAACAAGTAGAGGCTTGGTCTGTGATGAAATATCCAATGAGAATGACCTTTAGACATCCCGACGAACACATGATGGGCAAGGTGCATTGCATATAGATATTTCATTGAGCTGACGGTTGCACAGTACAATATTAGACAGGCTGCTGATTCTGGCATTATTTACTTCGATAAAGGGTATTGACTCAAAATAAAATATCAAATGGATATAAACACAATGAACACACACCCGACCTCGACCTGTGCATAGTTAGAATGCACACAGTCATTATGAACATATACACACACATAAAAACACCGGTAAATAGCAAAGTCATATATGACTAATATTTAAATAGCTAACCCTCGCTAACTATTTATCTCAACATGCAAGCATGCCACGTCATCGCACTAACATGCATGAGAAAAGCCTCACCCACATTATCATATGTCTTTGAACATGCAAGCATGCCACTTCATCATGAAACATGCATGAAAAGAAGACTCGTCTCAACATGCAATATACATAAGAATTATTATTCTATTTATCTTTAATAAACATTTACAACTATATAGTGATCAAACATAACAAATTGTATGTATTTTAAGTTTTAGCGTTTTATATTACTACTTCATACAACGAATCACATTGAAATATGTTGCAAAATACTCCCGCCACAACTTGCGTGGTATCACCTAGTATATGATCGAAGCTATGCCTAAGCAGAGAAAAAAAAACAAAAAGATCAAATCCGTGGTTGACAAACTACAACTATGAACGTATCCACACCAACTAGGCCGCTGATGGTGGCACTATATTATACCCAAAGGAAGGAAGAATACTGATTAATTTGGCCGTTTCCTGCACTAATTTCCTGGCGTACGTGGACATGTTTGTCTCGTTTCATCGATCTATCCTAACGCATGTCTCAGCTCATGTCACAGTCAGCTCTAGAGCACGATCCAACGATGGCAGAAAACCCATATAAACTCTCCCCAAGTATATACTCTCTCACCAGATAAACACTTAGACTTAGAAAGCCAGCTCGACCAATGGCAGCTGCACCACCATCGGCCTGCATTCCCATCATCCTCCTCCTCCTAGTGCTATCACTCTCGTCCTTTTCTTCTCCAAGTCCGGCCAACAGCAGCGACACGGACCTCGCCGCGCTGCTGGCTTTCAAAGCCCGGCTCGCCGACCCTCTTCGGTGTCCTCGACGGCAGCTGGACCGGCACCTCTTTCTGCCACTGGGTCGGCGTCTCGTGCAGCCGTCGCCGGCAACGCGTCACCGCTCTATCGTTGTGGGGCACGCCCCTCTCTGGATCTTTGGCCCCTCACCTTGGTAACCTCTCATTTCTCTCCTTCCTTAACATTACCCACGCTAATATCACCGGTTCAATCCCTCCCGAACTTGGCAGGCTAAGCCGGCTTAAGTATCTCAAGCTTAAAGTAAATCACCTGTCAAATGCCATTCCTACCGCCCTAGGTAACCTCACAAGGCTTGAGCACCTTAGTCTAGGTTCTAACAACCTCACTGGCCAAATTCCTCATGAGATGTTCATTCGTATGAGGAAACTTGAGACGGTTTCTCTCTATAAAAATGACTTGAGTGGTCAAATACCACCATATCTATTCAATAATACACCTTCCTTGAAGAAAATCCATTTGGATAGTAATAGACTCTCGGGCCAGATCCCTCCCGAAATGTTACTAAATCTGCACAACCTTACAGATATTTGGCTGTATGAAAATTACTTGAGTGGCCAAATACCACCCTACTTATTTAACAACACACGTTTGGAGAGACTTTTCCTGCAAAACAACAATTTAGAGGGAAACCTGGAGTTCCTGTCAGCTATTTCCACTTGCAGAAGCATTGACATAGGGCGTAATTCTTTCACAGGCTCCCTCCCTGAACATATGGGAAACCTCACTTCAGGATTAGTCATCTTCACTGCAAGTTACAATAAGTTAACAAGTGGACTTCAATCTGCAATTTCAAACATAAGCAGCCTTCAATCGTTAGATTTGAGCAACAACCTACTCACCGAGCCGATTCCAAAATCCATCGCGAGGATGAAAAATCTCACATGGCTTGATCTCTCTAACAATGACATTTTAGCCACTATCCCAACAGAAATGGGAATGCTTGGGAGTCTCGAACGACTGTTTCTCCAAGGAAACAAATTATTTGGCTCTATACCAAGCAGCTTCGGTAATCTTACTAGGTTAGAGAAAATTGACTTGTCCAATAATCAATTAAGTTCAAGGATACCCGCAAGTCTATTCGCCCTTGATAAGCTTCTCATACTCAATCTTTCATATAATTCTTTTGATGGCGCACTACCGGCGGACATTTCTGGGCTAATACAAATATACCAAATGGACATTTCTTCTAATTTCTTGATAGGAAGCATCCCAAAATCAATTGGACAACTTAAGATGCTAACCTACCTAAATCTATCACACAACTCGTTCGGAGGCCCCGTGCCAGACCCACTTCAAAATCTAACTAGCTTAGCTTCTTTAGACCTCTCCTTCAACAACATCTCTGGTACCATTCCAATGTTCCTTGCAAACTTTACCGTCTTGACTACCTTGAACCTTTCATTCAACATGCTGGAAGGCCAAATACCAGAGGGAGGTGTTTTCTCAAATCTTTCGTTGCAATCTTTGATCGGGAATGTTGGACTATGTGGCGCTCCACGGCTAGAATTTTTGCCATGTGTTGACAAATCTCATTCAAGTAGTACTAGTAGACACTTGCTTAAATTTCTAATCCCAATTGCCGTCGTAGCTTTTGGTATTGCTATTTTCCTGTACCTGTGGACAAGAAAGAAGCCTAAGAATAAGGCGGACATAAAAAAATCTTTTGATTCAACTGAAAGCATAGGCCATCAAATAGTCTCCTACCGAGAGCTCATTCGCGCCACAAATAATTTTGATGAAGATAACATTTTGGGATATGGAAGCTTTGGAAAAGTCTTCAAGGGCGAGCTGAATGGTTTGGTGGTGGCGATAAAAGTTTTTGACATGCGACGGGAGCAGGCCATGAGAAGCTTCGACGCCGAGTGCCGCGTGCTTCGCATGGCGCGGCACCGTAACCTGATACGGATACTCAACACTTGTTCCAACCTAGACTTCAGAGCACTTGTGATTCAATACATGCGAAATGGCAGTTTAGAGAAGCTACTACACCAGCCTCAAAGTGCAATGCACTTGGGGTTCCTCGAGAGGCTTGGCATCATGCTCGATGTGTCGATGGCAATGGAGTATCTACACAATGATCAGTACGAGTTGATTTTGCACTGTGACTTGAAACCGAGCAACGTGTTGTTTGACGAGGACATGACTGCGCATGTGGCGGACTTTGGCATTGCAAGGTTGCTTCTAGGTGATGACAACTCCATGATTTGTGCGAGTATGCCTGGAACAGTTGGCTACATGGCACCAGGTACTCAACTAGCACAAGTTAAACCACCGCGTAATTATGGTTAGCCATACATGCTTGCTCTGATATTTGTTCATGTATTTCTTGCATAGAGTATGGGTCTCTTGGAAAAGCATCACGAGAGAGCGACGTTTTCAGCTACGGGATAATGCTCCTTGAAGTTTTTACCGGAAGAAGACCCACAGATGCTATGTTCGGGGGAGAACTAACCCTTAGGCAGTGGGTACACCGTGCATTCCCTGCGGGGCTTTTACATGTCGTCAACGATCAGCTACTTCAAGGCCCGACCTCTTCTTCTAGCTACAACCTAGATGATGGATTCCTCGTGCAGGTATTCGAACTGGGTTTGCTCTGCTCCAGCGACTCGTCTCACCAGAGAATGGCGATGAGCGACGTGGTCGTGTGGTTGCAGAAGATCAAAGAAGGATACAACAAAATGATGTCGGCAACATCGAGTGACGCAACACAGTGATCGAACTCCTTTGCTTGTATGAATGTTGTTTAAGGAGGACATCGAGAGGGCGGCCAGGCTTGTTTCCATCGACCAGGCCAGTAGTTTCGGTATGCTGTTGTTTCCTCCTTCGATCAGGCTTGTTTGCTCTCTCTGACAGGATTTTGGTCTACTACTACTACAACTAATCAGTATGTGTTTACTTACTTTCAGTGGTGTAATAAGTTTTTACTTATTTTCAGTGATGTAAAATTTATGATATGATCATAAGGAAGATACACCTTATGTTACCTTTAAACAGAAGCTTGGGAGCGAAGCCCTTTTATTTTTTAACTCTTAGAAATACAGTAGGGAAGAAAACCAACACAAGTGCGTAATGCCCAGAACACATCCTAAAAATACAACACAATAAAGAAATTGACAGTGCCAGAACTCAGTCACAGCCTCACGGAGCATTGCCATCAGGAAAGAAATTGGAACGATATCTCCATATACTACATATTTCTATAAATACACATCATGATCTTTCGTCACTAGTAAATACTAACAAAAATGGGTACATGTAGTGTGCCACACTCTGCCAAAGTTGCACTATATGACTATATCAATCAATCATGAATATATTCTCGATATACATCCTCTGATCGCCAAACGGACATTCGGCACCTCTTCATCAAGTGGATAGGAGTAGCAACATGTATTGTCAAGATGGTGGCTTCAGTCTTACTGATATATTTCTTTGTAAGGTCTTTATGAATAATTAATAAAATGGTTGCAGGCATCGTCTAGATGCAGAGGCCGTGGTATATCCTCCTTTTCTAAAAAAACATCCTCTGATCGCCAAACGTAAAACCTAAGACGACTACTTGTATCCTGAAAGAGTCACCTAGTTAAACCCTTGCTTCTCGCTAGACCCGGGGGCGACATAGGGGGGACAGCAGACGCATCATCATCCCTGTAGGCTGGCTCGATAAAGCTCAATATTTGCCTAGAATTAGATGCGATGGATCTCCTAGATGCATTTATGGGTTCATGCATGATTGGTTCTGTATCGGTCATTGTTTTTCTGAAATAGGAATCTGCCGTCCGCAGCAGATCGGCTAGCTGCGATTACAGAAGTGAAGACGCCGGACTTCCACAGACCTTGGATAATTGCCTTATAGAAGAAGAAGAAGATGTCAAGACTCAAGATACACATGTTTACGAATGTTAAACATGACAAACGTTCGGTGGTATGGTTATTTGGTTATGCCTTTTTGTTACGCAATACGCACCATTGGGGTGTATATGCGAGTCAGCACTCCTTTCATGAGAATCTTCGGATTGAGCGGCGTTCATTGTACCTGACAAAAGAGCAGTCAAACAACAGGCATACCAAGTATTCGATGTCTAAAATCATTACAGGAATACCATAACTTTAAAGGTGTAAGTTGAATGGCTATATATCTCAGAATGACTATGAAAATGTTATGATAGGAAGATATGATGGCTGTTTTGAGGAATACATAATGAGACTTATGCATAATAGATCGTATTATATCATAAAGTTTGGATGCACCGGCAAAGTATGCGCCAAATCTCGAATTGAGAACGGGCAATGCACGGTGCCGAAGAAGCTAGCAAAATACGAAAAGGTGGGAGTGCTGAGGTCACCTATTGGTGGTAGGGTCACGGACCGGACATCTTGGGCCCACCTAGGGCCCCCCACAACCATTGGAGTCCCTGGACTACATGTGCATTCGGATGCATACTATGGATTCACTCGGATCTGTTAGGTCACTCGGATGTCGTCCCACCAGTCGGCCAGGCACCGGCACTCGGACAGAGGAGAAGCATGGACGACGTGGGAGCTGCAACATTCGAGAGACTTAACGTCACACATAAAGTACAGTGAAGACCGACATTACCTGTAACGCCGTAGTTAGAGCTGTTGTTGCCAGTAACACCCATAGTTATTGACATTAATTACCCTTGTAATGGCTCACAGCGGGTCCTGGCGAACTCTATATAAGCCACCCCCGAGCTCTGTGGCAAGGGTTCAGCACCCTGTTGTATCAACACCCCCCAGAGAAAACATAAGCCTCCGGACACGAGACGTAGGGTTGTTACCTCCTCCGAGAGGGGCCCGAACTCGCTAAATCCGAGTGACATATGCGCCGTAGCTAGACTTTGCCCCTTCATTCGTACCCCTCGTAATATTGTCAGGATCATTCCCACGATATTTGGCGCCCACCGTGGGGCTGCGCGTTTAGCGAATTCCGGCGGGTGGAGATATTCCAGTCATCATGATGACCATCGGCGTAGAGATCAGGTTTGGTTTTCTCAGCTTCATCGCCGACGACTCGGCGTGGCTCCAAGAGGCTCCGCTGGACACGGACGCGCTTCCCGCCTGTGGCGCGGCGCACTTCCGTGCTTCGTCGTTCGGAGTTCTACTCTGGTAGCCGTCGGTTCCATACCAATCGGCTCCTCCCCGCTCCACCGCAGGCCATCGCAAGCGCTCCGGGCGTTCACAGCTTCAGCGGTGGATCAAGCATGCCACGACCCTTCAGGCCACGACCGAGCAGGTGGCTACGCTCGACTCTGATGAGCTCACCCTCAACTTGTTCCCCTCCTCATGCGACGGCTCCTTCGATGAGTTCGAGTGCGAGAGCAGCGAGTCCGCAGCAGAGATCTTGATGGCCGACACGGGCAACTCCCGTGGGTGTGACGGCGACGACGTCTACGTTCCTCAACCTCTCACTCGGGAGCAATGGGAAGACCTCAGGCAGCGGAATGAGCACGCCCTACTCACTCCGATTACCGGGACCACCTCGGAAGAGATAGCCTTGGAGGCTGCGCGCCAGTCCACCTTGGCCAAGCTCGAGCGACTCCAGCAGTCACTCGACGACCGTGCGGCACGGGAGCAGCCTAGCTCCAGGCACAACCGCCCGCGATTTTTTCGAATGACCGCCCGCGCAACTACAACGTGATGCGTACCCCACTGCACAATTTGGCCACAACCACTCGGATCACTGACTCCATTCAGCCGCCTGATTCGGTAGCTGGGGAAGGCATCAGGCAGATTCAGACACTTCTGAAGACCGCCCTGGAGCAAAACTCCGCGGTATCCCAATCCCACAATCGCATCCATAGCAAGTCTGTCCGGGCGGACACGGTGCAGACGGCTCACAGCCCACTCACGCCAGGGAGACCTCGACGCTCCCCTCACTCCGAGGGGCCAATTCAGAGATAGAAGACGCGATGATCGCTATCTCAGTCGGATGCCTCCTCCGAGGGGTGGTTCGTACGGACAGCGATTGTTTGATGACAGACGGCCTCACACGGATGACCGGAGGCATGGTCCCATTCGTCGCAGGGGCTACGAGGAAGAAGACTTCTGTATATGCCCCAGTTCAACGCCAGGTCCATCATCGCCCAAGGCTTAGTCGACAAAGCCCGAGAGGGCAGAGAGCGGTCGTACAGTCGCGGCACTTCCGGCCGTGAGTGTTTCAGCAGGCAAATACGAGAAGCTGAGATCCCCTCCAACTACAGGTTGGCGACAGGGATCGGCAAGTTCAATGGTGAGTCGAAGCTAGAGACCTGGCTTGAAGACTATCGAGTGGCCGTCCAGATTGGCGGCGGCAATGACTTCGTCACCATGAAGTATCTGCCCCTCATGTTGGAAGGTTCTGCATGGGCTTGGTTGAATCAACTGCCTACAGCAGCATATACAGCTGGGAAGACCTGGAACGAGTGTTCGTCAAGACATTCGAGGGAACCTACAAGCGTTCGGGTGGATTGACTGAGCTGCAGCATTGCGTGCAGCGAAACAACGAGACTCTCCATAAGTACATCTAGCGTTGGACCATGCTACATAATACTGTGGAGAATGTGATAGAGCATCAAGCTATCTGTGCCTTCAACGCGGGGCTCCAGTACCGCGAGCTCAACCTCAAGTTCGGCCGGACTGACGTCACCTCACTCGGTTGGGCAATGGAGATAGCCAGCCGCTACGCCAATTGCGAAGAGGAAGACCATCTCCGTAGAGGCAAGGGCCAGGCCAGCGACATTCCTCACTCGAGAGGCAACCCGGGGAAGAAGCAGAAGCGGAAGGCCGAGCCTGCCGGCAAGGCAGAGGCCACAGTTGTGCCCGGGCAGAGCAAGAGCAAGCCGAAGCCCAAGCAGAAGAAAGACTGGGCCACCAAGAAAAAGGGCGAGCCCAAGAGCGACATATTGGACCAACCCTATCAGGTGCATACCAAGTGGGACAACGATGGCAACCCCATCTACCTGAAGCACACCACTCGGGACTGTCGCCTGCTCAAGCAGGAGATTTGCGGAGAGCCCTCCGAGGGCAAGGACAATGATGACATGGAGGAAGAGGACGCCTCCGAGTACCCCCAACGTCGAGAAGGTCCTCATGATCTTCGTAGACGTCGAGAGCAAGAGCCGACCGAAGGTCATTAACCGAGAGGTTAATATGGCAGTTCCGACTGTCACCAAGTATCTCGAGTGGGCCAAAACTCCCATCACTTTCGATCGATCGGATCACCCAGCACACATACCAACCCCCGGGTGGCAAGCACTGGTCATTGATCCGACCGTCAACGGAGTCCCATTGTGCAAGGTCCTCGTGGACGGAGGCAGCGGGCACAACATCATATATGCCAACACGCTCAGTGCGATGGACATCCCTCTGTCCCAACTGAGCAAAAGTAACATGCAGTTCCACGGGGTCATCCCCGGGAAAAAGGTGAGGTCACTTGGCCAAATCGCCCTGAATGTCGTATTCGGCGGCAAGAAGAATTATCGGAAGAAGCGGCTGACCTTCGAGGTGGTCGACTTTCAAAACGCCTATCATGCCATCCTGGGTAGGCCCGCCTATGCACGTTTCATGGCACGACCATGTTATGTGTATCTTAAGTTTAAGATGCCAGGCCCGAAGGGTGTGATTACGGTCACAGGCAATCGGCGGATCGCTGAAGAGTGCCTCCAGGAGGGCTCTAAGATCGCCGATGAGTAGATATCGGTCACCGAGCTAGATGAATACAAGAAAACGATGGATGCAGCAGAGCTGCTCAGGTCGAAGAAGCTAGCCATTGAGTCCGCCTTTCAATTAGCTGGTGAGACGAAGCACGTCCACATCCACCCGTTGGACCCGAGTATGGTGGGAACCAACATCTCCACCTCACTCGGTGATAAATAGGAAGGCGAGCTCATCCAGTTTCTCCATGAGAACTGGGACATCTTTGCATGTAAGCCGTCTGACATGCCGGGGGTGCCCAGGGAGCTGGCTGAGCACTGACTCTGTGTCAACCCGAAGGTCAAGCCAGTCAAGGAGCATCTGCGCCATTCCTCTACGGAGAAGCGCAAGGCGATTGGCAAGGAAATCGCTCGGCTTCTAGCTATCGAGTTCATCCGCAAGGTGTACCACTCCGAGTGGCTCGCCAACGTCGCCCTGGTGCCAAAGAAGGACAAAATACTTTGTATGTGTATTGACTTCAAGCACCTCAATCGGGCGTGCCCGAAGGACCATTTTCCTTTACCCCACATAGACCAAATAGTGGATTCTACTGTTGGATGTGAACGCCTGTCGTTCCTAGATGCGTACTCCGGGTACCACCAGATCCTATTGTATGATCCTGATGAAATAAAAACAGCCTTCATTACCCCATTCGGGTGTTTTTCCTATATCACCATGCCATTCGGTCTTAAAAACGCTGGAGCCACGTTTCAGCGCATAATTCAGAAATGCTTACAAGAGCAGATCAGTCAGAACGTGGAAGCGTACATGGATAACATAGTGGTCAAGTCTAGGAAATGTTCCGACCTCTTGGCTGACCTCGCCGAAACCTTCGCCAACCTTCGGCGCTTTGGAATAAAGCTCAATCCGGCTAAGTGCACCTTCGGGGTTCCCGCTGGCAAGCTACTCGGATTCCTCGTTTCCGAACGAGGGATCAATGCCAATCCTGACATAATCGGTGCCATAGTCCGAATGAAACAACCTGAGCGTCTGCATGATGTTCAGAAACTCACGGGTTGCCTAGCAGCCCTGAGCTGATTCATATCAAGATTTGGTGAGAAGGCCCTGCCTCTTTACCGACTAATGAAGAAATCTGACAAGTTCGAGTGGACGACTGAAGCGCAAGCTGCGTTCCAAGAACTCAAAGCTTTGTTCTCCACCCAGTCGGTGTTAGCTGCTTAAGGCAGCCGAGAGCCCTTGCTCTTGTACATCGCGGCCACAAATCAAGTGGTCAGCACCATGCTCACTATGGAGCGTAAAGAACAAGGGAAGGCGTTCAAAGTGCAATGACCGGTCTATTACATTTCAGAAGTTTTGACCCCTTCCAAACAGATGTATCCGAACTATTAAAAGTTGGTCTATGGCATATACCTGACTATGAAGAAGGTGGTCCACTACTTCCAAGATCACTCGATAACGGTTATCAGCGATGCTCCCTTGTCGGAGATAATGAACAACAGAGGCGCCACTAGCCGAGTGAAAAAAATTGGCAATTGTGCTCCACCCGTTGGAGGTCAAGTTCGAAGCTAAGAAAGCAATCAAGTCCCAAGCCCTAGTGGATTTCCTGGCCGAGTGGGTAGAGCAAGAACAACCGGCCCCGAGCCTCCCCGAGCACTGGATAATGTTCTTCGACGGGTCCAAGATGCTCCACGAATCAGGGGCTGGAGTTGTACTGGTTTCCCTCAGGGAGACCGACTGAGCTATGTGCTCCAGATCCACTTTGATTCGTCCAACAACGAGGCCGAGTACGAAGCCCTCCTGTATGGGCTACGTATGGCTATTTCACTAGGCATACGCCATTTGATGGTCTATGGTGACTCGGACCTCGTGGTGAACCAGGTAATGAAGGAATGGGATATTCGAAGTCCAACAATGACTGGGTACTGCAACACCGTCCGAAAGCTAGAGACGAACTTTGAAGGCCTAGAGTTGCATCATATTCCCCGATTGAAGAACCAGGCGGTAGATGATTTGGCAAAGATTGGCTCCACTCGCCGACCAGTGCCCAAAGATGTGTTCCTAGAACACCTGCGCGCCCCATCCATCAAAGAAGATCCTTTCACAGAGGAGCCCCCGCAAGCAGTCGGCCCATCAGATCCGATGGAAGTTGACGTCCCAGCGATGGTTGAGTTGTGATATGTTGGTGATAATTCCCGAGTGGACTCAACCTTACATAGTGTACTTGCTTTGGCAAGAACTCCCTGAAGACGAGGTGGAGAGTCGTGATAACCCACAAGTGTAGGCGATC
>CBMN010038359.1:6288-16380 GCA_000582825.1 Hordeum pubiflorum
CTCTCTCTCTCTCTCTCTCGGTGATGCATGTGCACTCGTCCACTGCCATGTTCCTCCCTGTAATCCATGTAATAAGAATGCCCCTTTTCTTAGCAATCCGGGAGCACGTGTGTTATCGTTCTTGTGTTTTCGTGTTCTGTAAAGACTGCCCATCGGTAATTCGATACATTATTTTTGTTATGCATGCAACATTGCCCTGCAGCAACCGAGGATCTCTTCCCTCAAAAAAAAAAAAAAGCAACCGAGGATCTCACATACAGTTGCCCAGTGGTCTGAGATTGCGTTGGCCGTGGCTCCAGTGGTCTGATCCTGACCGGCCATGGGTGGGATCCCAGCTCCCATGTGACCAGACTGACATGGCCCTATTCCGGGCCTGCACCACCATCACCATCGGGAATGGACACAAATCTTTGTTTTGGC
This sequence comes from Hordeum pubiflorum, assembly GCA_000582825.1. Classification (NCBI taxonomy): domain Eukaryota; kingdom Viridiplantae; phylum Streptophyta; class Magnoliopsida; order Poales; family Poaceae; genus Hordeum; species Hordeum pubiflorum. The sequence continues at coordinate 6,709 of CBMN010038359.1, forward strand.
ATGACAACTGGAGTGGTAGAGGTCCCTTGAGGTCATTAGCTCCATAGCTCTACAAAATAGCGACTAGAAAGAACCGAACGGTGTGCCACGAGCTGCGTGATGAGAACTGGATTCGATCACTGGCCAAGATATGCTCTATCCCCCAAATTGGGGAATTCGTCGCCCTCTGGGCTTGGATTAGCCAGGTGCACCTCTCGCCTGATCAGGAGGACTCCATTGTTTGGAACCTTACCCCCAATGGAGTGTACTCTTCGACGTCGGCTTATGCAGCCCAATTCCATGGTTCACACCCCAAGTTCAACACCGAGAAGATCTGGTCTGCCCACGCGCAGCCCAAGTGCAAGTTCTTCGCCTGGCTCGTTCTCCACAACAGAGCCCTCACGGCTGATAGGCTCGCTGTTCGTGGATGGCCACACAACCCGACATGTCAACTCTGCCTTCAGGCTCCGGAAACGGCATCGCATCTTTGCAAAGACTGTCCTTTCACGGTCGCCGTCTGGAAACACGTAACTAACTGGACACACGAAGACCTTCCTTTCTCAGGTTACCTTCCAAGCGAAGGAAACGTTTCAGACTGGTGGGACGAGTTGATCACGAGGGAATCAAAACAGGGGCGCAGGCGTCGGAGTGGCAGACTTATATACGCGCTATGGAATGTTTGGAAGGAGAGGAACTGACGCATCTTCACAGGGGCCCGCATGACTCATTATGAGGTGGCGATGACTGCTTTCGACGATATCAGCCAAAGAGCTAGGGCGTTTCATGTGGACGTACCCACTGTGGGAGTGGGCTAAATCTCAATAATAGCTCCATAGTCATAGGGTTGGCCATGCTCCCTTCAAAACGTGTGCACCTTTGTACATAAGGGTTTCGACCCCTCTTTCCTTCTTTATGAAAAGGCAGTGCTCCTGCCGGTTCCTCGAAAAAAAAATACAGTTGCCCAGTATTTCCCCGTATACCGAGTGTAACTCTGTGGGCAATCGGCATAGGGCATGTTTTCCGAGAGTCCCGTCAAAAAAGTAAAAAACTCAGCAAACAAAAGGTACTTGGTAAAGTGTCGTCTTTGCCGAGTGTCGCCCAAAAGCATTCGGCATGACTGAGGGCTCGGTAAACCTCAGGGTACATGTCCCTTCCCACCGTGCGAGATGCACAAACAGAATGCCCCTGATTATATCCTTTTTGTGCCCACACTTCAAAACACTTTTGATGATGTTATGGGAGTAAAGGACATTGCACCTATTGTCCATGGCAATTTTAGGCCTCAGTTGGATAATGAAAAGATAACTAAATAAAATACGGCTCCTTACTTAAATAAAATTTTAGGCCTCAGACCATGAAAAAGAGTATACTGACAAGAATACACCTTCCTATTTTGTTTCCCTAAAGTTTTTTGAAGTCAAGTCTCATGCGGCATGTATTTCAGTTTTTTCAGTTAGCGTTTCAGCTTGCTAGCTCTGAAAAATGTTTTTTTTTTGAAATGGTCATCCGGGGGGAAAGGCTCGCCACCTGAATATATTTCAAAAGGAACATAATTTACAGACTTCACGTATTATGTGAGAAGAGAAAATCACACCACAGACCGGCGTGACCCTTTAAATTTTCCGTCTTGAGATGGTCCGTCCAAATGATAAGATCATCTAGGATAGCTTTTACGGAAATTTTTGCGTCAATCTCATGACTTTGGAAAACTTTCTTGTTCAGGCATTTTTCAATTTTTCCTGAATTTTCCAAAGAATGAGAAGTAGCATGAACGGTCGAACAGAAGTAGGCAAGGCAGCAGACAATGTAGTGGCGGAAAAATAAGTTTGTACACTGTTCAGAAATTAGCGTTTACAGGTCGAGTCGTTTTCGTGTTGTAGTCCGAGAGACTTGCTATGTTTACGTTGCAACAAGATTACTGAGTACGTATGTTTAGTGGTTGGCCATGATCTGGTCGCACGGCATGGGACGGTGCGTGATAGATGGACCGTGATCCTATCAGACAGTCTGTTGGGGATTGCTCTGTTCTCTGAATAAGAGAAAGAAGTTCAGAAAAGACACGGTTCAAGGCGTCGCAAAAAAAAACTCTTGCGTTCGTCTGTATGTTCCATCTCTTCCACTGTGTTATCGTTGTGTGCTTACTCCAGCAATTGCATGTATGATTCTGGCCCAAAGACTAGCATACTTGATGACCATTCTTTCCTTGTAAGATGTTTCCAAAATCAAAACTGTCTGCAGTTTATCAAATAAATGGTATAAAAATATGCTAAAAGATACACATAAAGAGAATGTCAAGACCATATCTTGTAAAAATGTGCAGTGGGAACACACCATCATGTTGTTATGGAGAAGATGCTAGGTTCTTATGAGAAACCACCATAATGCCTTACCTGATTATTTAAAAAGAAGAACTGATATTGTAAGTCTACCTAGTGCCCCCTTAGTGATTTTGGAGTATTGAAGAAAAATGAGTTAAGGTACTAATGTGTTTGTGATTATACACATGAGAAAAGTCTTTAAAGATTTGGTTTAACTGTTAGAGACGACCCCTAAAAACGTATGTTTACATTGAAGAAATTGGTGCGACCCTTGAAGAAATTGAAGTGAAGATTTGAAGCATGAAGACTTTGTATTTCGTAGTTTCTCTTCTTTTATTTTGAGTCATGTGGAGCATCGTACTGTTAAAGGGGGTCTAGGTGATACATAATCGTATTTTCTGAAGTGATGATCAACCTACCTATTTCTTCGAGTGAAGACTTTGGAAATCTCTTGCAATGAAGTGTAGTACGTCAGCGACTGAGACGATGTTCTTCTGGTCGTTGATAAAACCGGTCTGGTTGAAGAGTTAGGAAATTGCAAATGAAGTTTGCCTACCGTGAGGAAATTGACAGTTCAAATATTCCGACCGTTGCTGAGCTAATGCCAGATGCTGAGTGGATCCTTATCCTAACAACGGTAATGTACAAAGGGCTTATTTGTCAATTCTTGCTGGGTTGCCCCAGACAGTAAATAGCCACCCCCACCATCATATGTTGTTTGGTTGCTTCGACTGATTGTATGACAAGTGTCATCTAGAGCAACCCATCCTTTGAAGAATCTGAGAGAATCATAAGTGAGGAAAAACACAAACACCCAAAACCGAAGTGATTGATCATTACTTAAGAATGTGTCATGTGTGATCCGACGCTTGTTATCTTTGAAGACTATGATCTTCCATACGGTTAGACACCATGTTCTGAGCATCCAAGAAGAACTTGTGGAGTGTCGTAGAACGAGTCTCTGAAGGTTTCGAAAGTACACATTGAAGTCTTACCACAAGTGATTGGGAGAGGTCTAAGTGATCTTAGACCAAGGAGAATAAGGTAAAGACTAATTGTCTTTTGAGTTAAATCTCAAGCCTCTCAAACAACACGTACAATTGTCACAACAACTCTAACCGGTAGAACAAATCCATTGTCTTCATCGAGCAATCCAGTTTCATTTCTTCAACTCTTTACTTTCCTCATTTGTGCTGAACACTTCCTCAATTTCGTCAGTCCATGTTATGTTCTGTCTGTCTTCAGTTTCACACTACTTTAGTATGAATGTCTGTGTGCTCGCCTATTTCGATTATAATGCTACCTTGTAGCATGCTTAGTTCTGTTTTGATGAATTTGTCTTCAATCTGACTTGCATGCTTAGCTTACTTTACCTTTCGCCAAGCAATTCATCACTCTGTTGTTCTTCCAAAAACTCACTACATTGAACAATTTGTTAAAATCTCCCATTCACTCCCCTCTAGTCGATAAATTGCACTTTTTTAATTGGTATAAGAGAAATGTGCTCCCTTGATCTATCTGACTTGGTTAGGTTTAGCTATGTCGACTATAGGGAACTTCAAGGTCTCCGCCAAGTGTCTGGTCTTCGATGGCACTGCTACTCCCAGAGGAGGTGTTGGATTTCCCCTAAGAGTATGGGTGATGCATGTAGCACAACAACAGAAAGTATTTCCCTCAGTTAAGAAACAAGGTTTATCCAACCAGTAGGAGACACCACACTAACAATGTTAGCAACAACTACACACAAACACAACAAATGCTCTTGCAGCCAAAAAAGGCAAGGGGGTCGTCACTCCCCTTGTTCTTGTCAGTTACAAGATGTTAGCAACAACTACACACAAACACAACAAATTCTCTTGCAGCCAAAAAAGGCAAGGGGGTCGTCACTCCCCTTGTTCTTGTCAGTTACAAGATTAAAAGCATATAGTGATAATGATAGCAATTGTAGGAACCTGTAAATTAATTGAGAATGGACCTGGGGTCATAGGTTCACTAGTGGCATCTCTCTCGAAAGCAAGATAGCGATGAGTAAAAAAATTACTATTAGCCAATTGACAAAATTGCGCATAGTTATTTTTTTAGAATGAAGGCTCACGAGTAGCCTGACTTTGAATTAACAAAGCCATCAACAGTCCATGAGTACAAGACTGAGGCCACCAACAAAGCAACGGCCAAAGGATACATGGGAGAAAGAAGAACAACTTACTATGCTACACCTACAATGAGCGAACGGAAAATAACAATGAAGAACAGCTAATTGAGGATAAGCCCACTGTACACAAAGTCCCCTAAAACAATGATGGAAGAAGCCTCGAAGATCAGCAACCGCCAGAAGGGGTGGAGCACATGACTGAAACCAGGAACTAGAGATGACACAACATATGCCTCCTCTATCACCGAAGAGGACACCTTCCCCTCGCCTTGGCTCGAAGGCGCCGCACCGTCGTTGTGTAGAGACGCTCACCCGAGAGCTAAAGAAAAGGTTGGGCTCGAGTCTGGGACAGTCATGGAGCATAGACAACAACACGCCGGAGCACACACACACACACTAGCTGCACTGCCAACACCGAAGGAGACCGATGGAAGAGGGTAAGCCACCAGGGGTCGCCGAAAGGAAGAAGTTGCCGAGCCACATGGCGAAGATTAGTACCGTGGTACACAAGAACCAGCCGAATAGGACTTGGCACCCGCAACACTACTGTTGCCGGCAAGAGGAACCCGATCCCCTTCCACCCAGTCTCGAGGGCACCAACCCGCTGGGACATTGCAAAACACCACCGTAGAGCAACTTGTCGCTGGATTTAAAACCTTCACAAAGGATATGCCATAGAGACTCCACAGACACCAGGTGCCCACCTGCAGCTGCTGCACACACCCAAAGCATCAAATGTCCTTAGGCAGCGCCTCAAAGGAGGAAACGACGCACATGACGCCGCCGCCACCGATCCCATGTCGGGATTCGAGCTTTCGCCCGGGAAGCATGGTCGGGGTGGGGAGGAGAGCCCACGGCTGCCACTCCAGGGAGCAGAACGACGCAATAGAGCACCACTGCCGTCGTGTTGGGAATACCAACAGGGGTTTCCCTTGGGCTCGTCCAGCACCACCCGCTCAGGGAGCACCCCATCGGCACCGGATCCGGCGGCTAGAGGCCCCAAATCAGGCGAATCCTACGGAGGGAGAGAGCAGAGAGGGGGAAAACATGTCCTTCAAATCTGGAGTAGAGGAGGGGAACCTCGCCGCGCTTCGACCACTGCCCTCCAGGTCCTCGCTGCCTGTGCAGCCGAGGGAGTCTACCCGCACCTCCCGCGCGCGCCACTAGCCGAAGGACGCCGCCGCCTCACCACTTGTCTGCCGCCCAGGCTTCTTGGGTCCTACGCCAGCGAGCGGAAAGACGAAATCCGCGTCGCCACCATCATCGGTAGTCGTCCAGGTGATGACAGGGGAGGGGCGGGTGGAGGGGGCGGCACCGGGGGAAACCCTAGGGGGCCTTGGGTCTCCCTGGGAGGACAAAGTGACAGGAGGGAGGGACTGTAACCTTAAATTGTGCATATTTATAATTGTGATCATTCATGGCATAATCAAACATATAAATTACGTCTGTGATAAGTAGACCATTAACCCTACTGCATCTACTACTATTAATCCACCCTAAGACCGCTATCCATCATGCATCTGAAAGTATTAAGTTCATGACAAACAAAGTAATGCATTAAGCAAGATGACATAATGTAGACAAAATAAGATCAATCAATATGACCGAACCCCGTCGTTTTATCCTTAGTAGCAACAATATAAATACATGTCCTTATCCTTTGGGTCAGTGGAAAAGATCACCACAAGATTGAACCAACTACAAAGCACCTCTCCCACTGAAGATAAATCAATCAAACTTAGCGAAATAGATCGATAGATCAGAGGGAAAAACAAATCTATAAAATTATGCAGAAAATAAGGCTCAAGAAACTCATATAAATTCAAGGAATAATCTGATCACAAACCCACAATTCATCGCATCCCAAAAACATCGCAAGAGATTACATCGGATTGATCTTAGAGAAGATCACTGTATTGAAGATCAAAGGTGAGAGAGAAAGCCATCTAGCTAGTACTATGGACAAGTAAATCCTAAAGGAACTACTCACACATCATCATGGAGACGGCAAGGTGGATGAAGATGGCATCCCAACGATTTCCCCCTCCAGCAGAGTATAGAAAAAGGACCCCTAATGGGATCTGATACGTCCATTTTGCATCATGATTTCCTACTGTTATTTATGATGTGTTTATCATTAGGATATAATTCTTATGCATTTTATCTCTTAATTTGCAAGATTTACTTAAAGACGGAAATTACCGGCACCTGGAATTCTAGACCAAAAAGGGATACAACACAGATAGCTATTCTTCGGAGGTCCAAATGACCTGAAATTTATTGGAGATTTATTTTTGAATATATGAAAATACTGGAAGGAAAAGTGGTGGAGAAGATCAACCATGGGCCCACAAGGGAAGGGGGCGCATTCTTCCCCCTTGTGAATCCCACGGGGGTCCTCCGGTGCTCATCTTCTGATAAAACCAAATATGAGCCGGCTATTCTTTCCATACAGGAAGAGCAACCAACTAATGGAAATTTGGAAGCAGGTCAACAAGAAGAAAATGTTGACACCAACATCACCGATAACACCGTAATTGGCTATAAGAATGTACGTAATTCATTGAATGCACATGCATAGTCCACTATTGTTGATGAACAACCAGTCTATACTACTGATATTTATGAACCATAAAAATTAGGATAAGCTTGATAATAAAGCAAGAGATATCATATTGAGAAAGTCCCTATGAGAGAGGACAAAAAATGGAATACTGTCTAGACGATGCAGGAAGGCATTTATCATATCTCACAATCATAGGAAATTAAGAAATGGAGAGAAACATGATAGAAAATGGCTAGTTAATTCACAAGATGCCGACAGACTTTTTTTGGTTCTCATGTAAGATCTTCAAGTCTAGCATTAGCAAGAGTTAGAATTCCTTACCACATAATGGATTAGGACATTGGAGGCATACAAGTAAGAAGCTTAGAGAACATGGAAATATGGTCTATGCATATTACATGTATAGATATATTCCCTTATTGTGATGTCTATATTAATGCCTCGAGTTTAGTCTCGCCTCTCAGGACCTGCACTGTGAGTAGACAAAGACACTAAAACGCGTCTATTACATCCATTTTCCAAAAAAAGTTAGAACATCTTATAATTGTGAACGGAGGGAGTAACTTACATTATTTGAAAAGTTTAGTATATTCCATCACTCAACAATTGCTGGAGTGTAGGTTTCTTCGCTCGGGTTCTTTAAATTATCAGCATGTAAAGTCGTTAGTTATTCACTTTGTTCAGCTCTTCTCTTCATATTCTCGTAACGGCGCGAGCATTGCAGAGGGGGCTATCTGATCATACTCCTATGCTGTTGAATCTGGGAGGCGACCCATGTAGGTAACAAGAATGTTTTCTCCTTCAAATTGTCATGGTTCGAACAGGAAGGCTTCCTCGACTTGATAACCAGGGAGTGGCCTATGGAAAATCGAGGTCAGTCAAATATTGAGAAATGGCAATGTAAGATTAGACATTTGCGACAGTTCCTACGCGGCTGGGCAAAGAATCAAAGTCGTACTTGCAAAGTGGAAAAGGAGAGGCTTCTCACTCTAGTTAATGATTTAGACCTAAAAGACGAGGTCAATGTGCTAGGCACAACTGATCGCATGGCTAAAAGAGAAGCCGGAGAGAAGACCCTGAAACTTCTGACAGAAGAGGAGATGAAATGGGCTCTCAAAGCGAAGGTTCGACAAGTAATTCAGGGAGATAATAATACCCAGTTTTTCCATATGATTGTGAATGGAGAACACAAAAAGAACAGAATCATACAATTGGAATAGGATCAGGGCACAATTGTAGGGCGCGAGAACCTAAATTTCATATCTCGGAATTCTATAAAAAAAACTCTTTGTTGCACCGGAGGATAATTTTGTATCACTAGATGATTAAATGACTGCTGATATGACTAAGTTCGGGACCGACAAGAATGAGATTCAGTCGGCTCCCTTCACAGAGAAGGAGGTATTCGAGGCGATAGCACAAATGAAAAATAATAAGGCACCGGGACATGATGGTTTCATAGCTGAATTATGTAAGTATTGGGATATAATTAAGGGGGACCTTCTGCCCATGTTCCATGATTTGTTATATGGTGAACTACAATTTTTTGCAAAGAAGGAGGAGGTCGTCTGCATTGAGCAGTTCAGACCGATATGTCTGGTTAATGTGAGCTTCAAAATATTTACAAAAGTAGGCACCAATCGACTCACACAGATCGCATATTCTGTTGTGCAGCCGACACAGGCGACTTTCATGGCAGGATGACATGTCCTGGAGTGGGTAGTTGTTTTACATGAAACTTTGCACAAAATTCACTCGAAGAAACTAGATGGAGTTGTCTTCAAGGTAGATTTCGAGAAGGCATAAGACAAAGTAAAATGGTGTTTTTTGCAACATGCCTTGCGTTTGGAGGAAGCAAGTTGAATCTTTCATGAAAAAGGAAGCGTTGGAATAAAGGTTAATAAATACATATGCCATTTATTTCCAGAAACAAAAGTATTAAGACAGGGGGACCCGATGTCCCCTATTCTGTATAATATTGTGGCCGATATGTTGGCAGTTCTCATTGGTAGGGACAAGGATCAATGCCATGTAGGTGGACTAATCCCTCATTTAGTGGATGGTGGGGTTTCCGTCCTGCAATACGCCGACAATACTATTATTTTCATGGAACACGATATGGTGAAGGTGAGGAATATGAAGTTAGTTTTCTGTCTTTTTGAACAACTGTCGGGTCTGAAAATCAATTTCAACAAGAGTGAATTATTCTACTTTGAACGCGTCAAAGAAGAAGAGGATAATTATACGCAGCTGTTTGGGTGTGAGTTGGGATCTGTCCCATTTAGATATCTAGGAATAACAATTTATTATTGAAAGCTAACCAATAAAGAATGGAAATGCATTGAGGATCGATTCGAGAAAAAATTAAGTTGTTGAAAGGGCAAGCTTATGTCTTATGGGGGACGACTAATTCTCATTAAATCTGTGCTGACGAGTATGCCAATGTTCCTTATTCTTTTCTTTGAAGTACTTGTTGGGGTACGGAAAATATTAGACTTTTATCGATCATGTTTTTCTAGCAAAATGTCGAGAACAAATCTTAATATAGGTTGTCCAAATGGGACATAATCGGTGGAGAACGAGAGTGTGGATACTGTCGTGGATTTATCACGGCAGATGCCCTAGTGAAAGGCCTTAGGTTCGAGGCCATCGCCAAA
>CBMN010038360.1:0-10020 GCA_000582825.1 Hordeum pubiflorum
ACACGGGTAAACCGGTTCTGCGAGCCGGGGTGCCACAAATGCAGTTTTTAATATTTTTTCCTGAGACCCTCTGTTTCTCCAGAAAAAATGTCAGATCACATCGGTTGGAAATATATATATATATATATTTCTTTTTGTTCACTCACATGTTTGTTTGATCGCTACTCCACCGAAGTCTGCTGCTAGCCCATTGGGATGGGGTAGGGTGGAGTTACCATAGCCTGGTGCAGGAGTGGATCACGAGGAGGTAGGACGGTTGAAGATGGACTCTCGTTTGTGTCCTCTTGGCTTGTGGTGGTTGTGGATGCATGACAATCCTGGTCTTAGTTTGCTCTTTTTTTCTAGGAAACAAGCCATCAATCTCATCTCCCATATGCTCATGAGTTGTCACAACATCATCATGCGGTAGTGTGCACATCACTTTCCTCTGTGTGTGTTTCTGTTATAATTTTCCTGACATTTGGTGTATTTGCTGCTCACTCACTTTGAGTGTCCAATCCAGGATAACCTCTAGAGTTATATGCTGAACTTGATCTAACATCCTCCTCCATCGGTGTGCTTGGAAATTTGCTGGTAGATACATAGAACTTGCGGTGGATTTCCGGTGTCACCCAATTAGGTGGATGTGTGTACTGGTGAGGATGGGGGTTTAGGATTTCGGGTGTCACCCATTTGGGGGTGTGGATTAGATTGGGAATCCTCATGGTGTGTTTCAGGTGTGACCCATTCAGGGGGTGGCGCAATGCGTACGGGGCGATGGTTGTATACTTGTTTCTGGGAAGTCCTACCCCTTTTTCTGCATCTCTGATCCTGAAAAGATTACATTTGCATGAAATAATTTTCTTAGGACAAGTATAGTATATATGCATATTTTTTGTAGATGAACTGAGCATTCTTCATATTCTGAACTTCCCAGCATAATATATATGTAATAGAAAAAAATTGAGCACAATTATCATGTATCTATACATCTTTTTTGTACTTGAACTGAGCATTCTTCATATTCTGAACTTCTAGTGTGTAAAGGGGAAGGTTAAATAATAGTTGAGTGGGATCCCATTGTTGAACTTCTATATATACAGGAGTAACATCTATATTCCTGTATATAGTTCAACATGGACTATGAGTGAATGCATGGTTGAACTTACAGGTACAGAACCAACCTTATGTACTAAATTATCCTTCACAACCTCATGACGGTAGTTCAAGTTCTGGTGTTTTCACATGTTTGTTTTATTTCCCTTTTTGCACACGATTAGATATATACCAACTTGAACTAAGGCTCAATTCCTAGTTGAACTTCACATGGTGTTTTGTATCTCACAATTATTATTATTATTTAAAATGTAAACAAGCAGATAATTTTTGTCCATCCTTAACTGAGCCTCGGTCACTAGTAGAACTTCACAGTCACTAGTAGAAATTAACATGGTCTAGAGATTCAAAGTACATGATCATGCAGGAGAAAACAAAGAGAATAGAATAGGAAGTTCAACCAAACCTTGGCTAGAAGTTCAACTAGTCTTTTTCCTATAGTAGATAGGCCACCTTGAGAGCAAAGCGCGAGCGTGTTGGAAGAGGAATCCCACGACATTCCATGGCTGTCAGAAGGCGCCAAGTTCATCTTTGTGATTTGGATCTGGCAAATCCGCCTTCATTAACGCCACCCTGTCATCGCGTACAATTTGTCTCCGGATTTCACAGTTGTTCCCTTGGCTGCGTCGTCGATACGAGGAGAGGATGGAAGGAGGAAGAAGGCGGTTGTCCATGGCGTGAGCACGAACTCCAGCAGCTCCGCCGTGTCTAGTCGACGCGGGCTCCCTCGCTCCAGCATCCATCGCGCTCGCTCCCCCGCTCCGTTGGTCGAAGGTGGCAATGAAGAGGAGGGGAGGGGTGTTCCAGTGGCGGAGGGGGTCGAATCTGGCAGCAGAGGGGGGTGAATCCGGTGGCGAGGTGGATCGAGACCTAGTTCCCGTATTTTCGGGACCTAGTCTGGCACCAGGTCGACCGATGTTTTGGATTTGAGGAGGATCCTCTTGGCTTTATATATGGGAGGGTTGGATTAGAATATTATTCTAATCCTGGGATTATAATAGTGCTACTATATATATATATATCATACATTTCGTTTACTTTGGAGTTTTTTGGCATCCCCGACCGTGATAAAACTTACCTCCTCCACTTTTATTTCTTCTTTTTGTTCATCTGTGAGGTATAACTTCAAGCGTTGCCCATTCACGATCTGAGGTCCATGTTTTCCTCCTTTTAACTGAATGGCTCCGGAATTATACACTTATTCAATCTCATATGGCCCTTTCCAGCGAGACGTGAGTTCCCCTGGAAACAACTTGAGACAAGAGTTAAATAAGAGGACTTTGTCCCCCATGGAAAATGTTCATTTCAGTATCTTACGATCGTGCCACATCTTAATCTTTTATTTAAACAACCGGGCACTCTCGTAAGCACTGTTCCGAAGCTCTCCTAAAGCATGTATATCTAGTAATCTCTTTTCTCGTGCTACCTTAAGATTGGAATTGATATTTTTGATAGAGCAATAAGCTTTATGTTCTAATTCCAAGGGTGAATGACATGCCTTACCGTATATCATCTGGTATGGTGACATACCCACTGTTTTTTGTAAGCGATGAGGTAAGCCCATAACGCATCGTTTAGGTTCCCCGGCCAATCTTTTCTGGACTTTTGCACCGTCTTTGTTAGTATCATCTATATCTCCCGGTCCGAAAGTTCAACTTGACCACTTGCTTGAGGGTGATATGGTGAAGCTACCCGATAAGTCAGTCCACAGTTACGGAGTACCCTTCCAAAAATACACTGTATAAAATGAGATCCATCATTAGTAATAAAAAAATTTGGTACTCAAACCTAGGTAAGATGATATCCTTTATCATCTTTAGAAAGTTAGTCGCATCTGCATGGTGAGTTGGGATGGCTTCAATCCACTTGGTGAGATAATCTACACCGACAAGAATGTGAGTATGTCCATTTGAAATAGGGAATGGTCCCAAGTAGTCCAATCCCCATACATCAAAAGGTTCACAAACCAAGCTATAATTCATGGGTATTTCTTTTCTCCGACCTATATTTCCTGTGCCTTGGCAAGATTCATATTTTTTAACAAACTTGTGTGCATCTTTGAAGAGTGTAGGCTAGTAGAATCCTGACTGAAGCACCTTAGCAGCAGTTCGGCACCTGCGTGATGTCCAGCATAAGGGCTGCTATGGAAACTATCAAGTATGACATTCATTTCATGTTCGGATAGACAACGCCTAATCATGCCATCCGATCCATGCGGATAAAGAAGGATCATCCCAAAAATAAAAATTGAGATCACTAAAGAACTTTTTCCATTGATGATAATTCAAATCAGGTGCATGTATTTTCCTGCAAGAAAGTTAGCGAAATCTACAAACCACGGTTCTATCTTTTTAACCATAGCCAAACTCTCACCTGCAAAGGATTCACTAATTGGAACTGGATGGTAGGGTATCCTTTCCAAGCACGATAAGTGGTCTGCTACTGGGTTGTCCTCCCCCTTGCGGTATACTATCTAGAAGTCAAACTTTTGAAGTACTAATATCCATCGAATCAATCGAGGCTTAGCGCCCTTCTTGGCGAGAAGATAGCGTATGGCACAATGATCCATCTGAATTATTACTTTTGAATTAATAATATAGGGTCTAAATTTATCACAGGCAAAATAAATAGCATGTAATTCTTGTTCTATAGTTGCTATATGTTTTTTATCCTCATCCAGACTCCTGGTAGCATAAAAGATAACATTAAGCTTTTTATCATCTCGCTGTCCCAAGACAACTCAAATAGCACAATTGCTAGCATCACACATGATCACGAAGGGTTAATCCAACTTTGGAGGTTGGATGTTCATTGATGTGATTAGAGCATCTCTTAGCTTCTCGTAGGCCTGCACAGAATTCTTGTCAAAAGAATAAGGCATATATTTCTGCAAAAGGTCAGTCAGAGGCTTCGATAATTGAGAAAAAACTTTAATGAAACTCCTATAAGAGCTAGCATGACCCATGAAAATTTGCATTTCCTTTTACATCTTGAGGGTAAGGTAAGTTTTCAATTACCTCTATTCTCTCTTGATCTGTCTTGATACTTTTCCTGAAACTTTATGCCCCAAATGTACTCCTCCGGTTACCATGAACTGGCTCTTCTCCCAATTAAGCACAAAACTTGTTTCCTCACATCTTCAAAACTTTAGTAAGACTTTGTAGGAAGTTATCAAAATAAAATCCTTGGATAGAAAAACTGTCCATAAATACTTCAACGATTTTCCCTACAAAGTTAGGGAATTTTTTTGAAATGCATTTCTAAGGATGGTGCTCCATTACATAAACAAAAAGGCATCCTACGATATACATAAGTACCATAAGGACAAGTCAAGGTAGTCTTCTCTTGATCTTCAGGTTTGATAGGTATCTGCAAAAATCCTGGATAGCCATCGAGATAACAAAAATAATAATGTTTAGCCAACCTCTCCTATATCTTATTTATGAATGGTTGTGGGTAGTGATCCTTCCTGGTCCACTTATTTAATTTCCTGAAATCAACACACATTCCATATCCAACAATGGCCCTTGTTGGGACCAGATCATTATTCTTATTAGTAACTAATGATACTCCTCCCTTTTTAGGGATAAAATGGACCGGGCTTACCCACTTACTATCGGAGATGTGGTAAATTACCCCGACATAAAGAAGGTGTATTAACTCCTTTCTTACAACATTCTTTCATGCTGGATGAAGTCTTCTTTGACTTTCAATCACCGATTTAGCTCCTTCTTCGATGGGAATAGCATGAGAATAAATGGGGTGACTTATTACCTTCACATCTTTCATAGAGTAGCCCAAAGCCTTGCGGTGCTTAGCTAGCACTATCAATAACTTCTTGTTTTCTTTCCCTGAAAGGTCAGCATTAATTAAAACTGGAAATCTTTCAATATCATCCATGAACTCATACCGCAGTCCTTTAGGTAATGCTTTTAGAACAAGAGGAGGTAGGTCATCATCTCCTTTTCTTTCTAGTATCTCATATACTTTATTAAGGCGTGAGCTGACTATTAGAGTGGCACCCATTATCATTTGGATCTCTTATTTTCCCTCTCCTTCAAACATAGAATCTGGCCTCACTAGAACCCTCTCAACCTCATCTCCAGAGGTTTGGAGATGAATCTCAGCTAATTGATTCATTTTTTTTTCATCGTCATCTTGAGCTTCCTTCTGACACGGCTTGCTTAGGACCAAGCAAAATGGAAATTTGATCATCTCATCTCCCCATTTCATAGAGAGTTTTCTTTTTCATATATGCTCCTGCAACATTCAGAAAAGAAGTTCCAAAAAGAATTGGACAATCCTTATCCTCTAAAATCATTAGTACATAAATATCAATAGGATATATGAGTGACCCTATTATAATATTGATGTCTAAGAATGCCACAAGGTAATCAATTTGTCTTATCTGCAAGTTTAATGACATCATCAGTGGGCTCAAGAGTTTGGGGAGAAACATCTTCATAAATGTTTGCACAAAGAGTGTAAGGAATAATATTAAATGGCGATCCAGGATCACACAGTCCAAAATAAGACTTAATGCAAAAGGAACATGATAAAATTGTATTATCAGTGTCCTTACCTTCGGTACACCCCTTGAGGTAGGATGTTGTATCTCCATCAAGATGAACCTCTTTATTAACCACTCATATGGGAGTAGCAAGTTCCATCATGATGTCAGCATACAGAAGAGTCTCGTATTGTTCAACCTTAATACTCTTTTTATGTTTGACTGAGAGTGATTCCCCCTTCTCTTTGCACATCTGCTCGAAATAATCTTTATGTCGGTCTTTGGGCGGAGTAGTATTCTTCTTAATTGCTTCTACCATACGAATAGCCTTAGGTCCTATTTGATTCGTAGGATTTTAGAACGCAGGAATAGGAAAAGTATAGGATTGCACTGGCATGTCCATTTGAACCCTATAAGATTACCAAGGAGTGTTTGATGCCATGGGAAAAACAAAGGAATTGTAAAAAGAGATTGGAGTGAATGTTAGATTTCCTATGAAATGTAGTACAAAAGATTCCATAGGAAAAAAATCCTATGGGATCCAATCCTATGAATCAAAGGACAAATGTAGGAAAAATTCCTAAGGATTTCAATCCTCCAAAAAACCTATATAATTCATTTTAACCAAAGGAGCTCTTAGCTTCCCTTGTATGCATTATGAATATTTTATCTAGTAATGCAAAAATCTGAGAAGTCTTTCAAAACATGCAAGGAAGGGTCAGTTCCAATATTAATCACATGACAAAGATTTTTCATAATCTTAGTTCTAAGAAAAGATATAATGCTATCATAAACAGGAATCTTTGTCTTTTGTTTTGAACGCAACTACCAACTCTCAGTGGTATGCGAATTCTATCAAGTAGATTCCATGCTTGTGAAATCTCAGTCCTCATAAAAGATCCTTTAGAAGCAATATCAAGTGTTTTCTTACTTTGTGAATCAAGCCCACCATAAAATAAATTCACACTTAGTCAGCTAGGATAATGATGTTTAGGGCATTCAAAGAGTATACCTCAATACCTTATATAGGCAACTACTAATTTTTCACCTGGATGCTATCCAAAACTGCTAATCTTCCTTCTTATCTTGAAATTTTTCACATTAGGATAATAATATGCGTGGAATGCAGCTGATAAATTTTTTCAATTACTCAAGGTACTCATTGGCTGATTTGATAACCAATCTGCAGCTCCTTTCTCAAATGAGAAAGGAGATATTTTAGCTTTGATCTCATCATTGGTTAAGTCTTGTCAATGAAAACTCCTATAAGCAGTGCTAAAAATTTCAATATGTTTATAAGGGCTTTCAGATCCATCACCTTGGCAAATATTCTCTTTTACCATATCAATCAATCGAGGGTTAATCTCATATATTTTACCAGCTAGGTCAGGACCAATAGATATAACGTTCTCTCCTTGAGCTATTCCTACAACTAATTGCACCCCTAGTTGATAAACTAGTTCTTGTAAGACCATGGTTGCTTGCACCCTACAAAAATTGTTAGGACATAAAATAATTGAAAACTAAAGACTAATCCCAAAAGCACTCAGCTCCCCGGCAATGACACCAGAAAAAGCTTGATAGCCTGCGAGTGCATAAGGTTTAGTTGTAGTCTTTTCGTAGTAAGAATATCGATCCTACA
This sequence comes from Hordeum pubiflorum, assembly GCA_000582825.1. Taxonomy (NCBI): domain Eukaryota; kingdom Viridiplantae; phylum Streptophyta; class Magnoliopsida; order Poales; family Poaceae; genus Hordeum; species Hordeum pubiflorum. The sequence continues at coordinate 7,248 of CBMN010038360.1, forward strand.
GGGAGCATGGGAATCAGACTTTTGCCTCTTGTAGTGAATTATATATTATTGTGCCTACAAATGATTGTAGACTAAAAGAAAAGTGAGGGCGATAATAAATATTGATTGAGTAAGAGGACAACATAGAAATAAATAACATAAAAGTAAACAGAGAGATACTATTAAATGGCTAGTGACACGCAGAGGAGTAAGGCTCTCTCAAGGAGTCCAGAATCCCCATTTGTATGTTTCTAGCGCGTCTACACTTAGGCATATCATTGTATGGATACTTGATCCACTATTGACGATTATACTGGGCGGAGCCGGGTACAGAACACGTTTTACTCGAAGTAGACTTCGTGTCACACATGCCACCATCATAGTCTCCCCCATAGGTTTACAAATCATGATAATTAAGGATTACCCTATAGACGCGACCTCTCTAAGGGTTCTCCATAATTCCCCGGTCAATTACGAAGGTTAGGAGCAAGAGGCTTTTAGTGTCACCTCGAATTACCCCCACATCCTAGCCCTAATTTACAACGATAGTGATATACTTCGTGGCCATAAGGCACAAATGCTGAGTGGGGCCCCTTCACAACATTTTCGAAGTTATTAAACTAAGCATTCAACAAGGAATCTCATTCCCAAAATAATTGTTTCACATCCTACACATACCAAGGTTCATCCATATCCCCGAGAATGAGGGCTCTACTCACACATGGGGAAGACAAACATCATAACCACAACGATGGAATACATGGATGGATGATTCATATAACACACAAGATGATCCACTAGGGTTGTTGATGTTACAATGAGAAGGATGTGGGTGATGATGATGATGACAGTGGTGATGATGTTGAAGTCCCCGTGCACGAAGTGAGGAAGGTGGTCTTCTTCCCCTTGCGAATCCCTCCTCCGGATGAAATCCAGAGGCTAGAGTTTTTTCTTCTAGACAAGTTTGTTGTGTATCCATACGTCTGTGTCACAATTTTATTTCATGGGGTTGAAGCAATAGACCAGGCGGTGGAGGCGGCACTCCATATCACCTCCCAGATATACAAGCGGGTGCGGTCGTATGGAACGCCGTCTTTCACTCTAACGCCTCCGTGATGTTTCCTGCATTGGCCTCCTTCCTTGATTCTATTATGGTAAGTGATTATGTCCTTAAATACGTGATTTCCTTACCATTTTGGGGGATCTTCTCCATATTATGCCAATTGGTCCAAAAATTGTTACCCGGGGGATTATCAGCCAAAAGACGTGCATGAACGTAGTTAAATTCCACAAAGCCTATGTTAGAGGCATAAAATACTTAGTAAAATTGTAACATAAATTGGACTCGACACATTCTCCTTATAAGGCATTAGGGGTTTGGCAGAAAATCGTATCTGCAAGAATTTCACCCAAAGGTCGCTGACTTGATCTGTTCTGGGAAGCAAGTATCAGATCCTAAACCTAGGCACTGAACTTGGGAGTCCTTCAGGACTAACGGGTTGGCCACTTGGGGGTTTCGGGTGCGAGATAAAACAATCAAGCAAAGATAGAAATAGAGCAACCCTCACCTTGTTCTTGCCCCAGGAAATGCCTTGCCATGGGTATGTATATAGGCAGAGAAGAGCGTTTTGGAAGGCCTACCAACCATCGGCATGATACATAGCTTTATGCCCTGTCCTCGCCCTGGAGGAGATTGGCGCAACTGAACACATCTCCAGCAATATGCACTATATACCCAAGCAAGCAAAAGAAAGAAAGGGAGGCATTATGGGAACAAGGTTTCCGGGATTGCCATTCACATTATGCAAAATGGAGTGGAAACTACATATTTACATTATTTCCACTCCAACCCCCTGCTCACAGACACCTATTTCCTGTTGCTTGTTACTGATTAACAAGGTAAAAAGAGTAGCTATTTGGTAAGGTGTGCCTAGAGGGGGCTGAAGCCCCTCTTCGTCTACAGGCGCACCACGGCCTCAACCCTGGAAGACACCACTCTTAGCTCACTCGCATGAACCATGGGGTCCAGGTCATCCGGAATGACGCTCCTTGGGAGTAAACGATCCTGGTGATGAAGATTGGAGAGGATGCATGATGCCATGGCAATGGAAGCCCTAATCCCCTTCCGGTTTAGTGCTTTCCTTGTTGTGGCTTCAAGGTGCAATAAGTCTTCGGCATGAAAGATGAAGAAAGACGCCAAGTCAGATAGGCGCCGGTCGTTGAAGTTGGCATGGTGGTCGAAGGAGTTCATGCCAAGGGCGGGCATGACTGCGCTGGCCTACTGATAAGTGTGGCGCAGGTGCTCTACCTGAGCACCCAAACCCAAGAGCGTCGTTCCCACACGATCCTCGATTGTGCCGTGCCGGGTGCGATCCTGGTTTACACGCTTCGTCACTGCGGCATCTTCTTTATGGAGGCGGTCTGTCACCCCTCTATGGTGATCTGCGACTAGTGGTACTTCTCGATGGTGGACATGACTCCCTGTTGAGCTCCGTGTTTTTCTCTCGCATGACCCGAAGCTCCTCGCATAGATTGTGCTTGAGGTGGTCTGCGTCTTGGAGTTTCGCTTGTGTATCCTCCTTGAGGGACTCAAGCTCTACGTACTTGGCCTGGAGTTCTCTCCTCTAGGTCCAGACCTCCTCTGCAAGCTGCCTCGCCTCAAACTCCTCCACCGCCTGAGCCGCCATTGGAAGGAGGAGAGATGGAGAGGAAGATGGGGCAAGGAAAGAATGAGGAAGAACACGCTCCTCCCTGACATTTATAGCCTGGAAGGTGATACGTCTCAAACGTATCT
>CBMN010038362.1:4756-16720 GCA_000582825.1 Hordeum pubiflorum
ATTTAGAAACGGAGGGAGTAGATAGCACGTTATAATTTTTCAGTTTTTCAGCCTAATTTTGAAAATTGGCTGCCAACTCTTTTCACAGCGCGCACCCACATGCCAATGTTTCATGCATCCCAACTACCAACATCCATTTGGCCCACATCGGCATGAAATCATCAAAGTACTCCCTCCAGTCATGTTGATATTTTTTTCTATAAAGTTAACCAAACTTTACGAAGTTTGACTTCAGACAAATCTTTTATATGCAAAGTGAAAAAAAGCCCGGAGAGGTACATGGTTGCACAAATGTTTACCCTAACCTCCCAGGAAACATGCAAAGACTAACTACCATACCACCTTATCCTCACCAAAAAAAAAAATCCACCTAGGATGGAAATCTAACGGTGAGAAACAAGGGAGCACCAAATCCTCACTCAGATTAGAATTCATGATTAGTGAATTTGCTATGTGGAAAATCCTAATGGTCACTTGAGTATATTTTAGCTGGCGTCCTTGTTAACCCATCCCGCTATCCAGTTGACATTATCAGACATACTCCTGTTTCTTTCGTAGATCCGCGGCTGAATTGATGGATAGGTAAGGCCCACCAAAGAAAGAAACACATCCAAGTATTCTCTCTCCAATAAGGCCATTGTTTTTTAAGGAATAAATGAAGCCGTTGTTTGTTGTAGTACTAATTCAACGCGACGATTAATACGGATTAAACATGGCGCTATGTCCATCAAAAACAAAAACATGGCCATATGTTTACACAAACACTCCCTACATCCACAAATATAAGATGTTTCTAATATTTCAATATGGACTACATATGGACCGTGAGTGAACAAACACACTAAAACATGTCTATATACATCCGATTCAGAAAATGGTTAGAATATCTTATACTTCCTTCGTTTCTAAATATAAGACCTTCTAGAGATTCCACTAGGAACTACATACGGATGCAGTGGCGGAGCTTGACACAAAACATGGAGGGGCAATGGGATTAAGGAGGGGCAAACCTAACTATTTTAACTGAGTTTTAGTCCAAAATAGACCTAATACAAAGATATATAGGCTTGTTGTTTTTTGAGCTTGGGGGGCCATGACCCAGGTTGGCCCCCACTAAGCTCCGCCACTGTACGGATGTATATAGACATATTTTAGAATGTAGATTTACTCATTTTGCTCCGTATGTAGTGCATAGTGAAATCTCTAAAAGGTCTTNNNNTTAGGAACGGAGGGAGTAGTATTTGTGAACGGAGCGAGCAGTTGCTAAAATAGATGTTGGTACGAATAGGTTTGCCCCAACTAAGCCTACCTTAAAACAGAACTGTATTGCTGGACTGTAGGCAGGGTCTTCTGGACAGCACAGCCATCATAGCACAGATCTAACTTGTGGGAATTTTCCATTTTGGTACCGGGTCTTCACATTTTTCATGAACGTAGCCAGGTAGCCTGGCTGGTCCTGAGGTAGCATTCGGTATAGAAGACGACAGCAGCGACGAGGATGACGGCAATGGCTTTAATGCAATCTTGTTCCTTTGCCATGACAAGGAAAGAAAAAAGGAAGAAGCAGATCAAACGCTGGTCCCATACGTTTCAGTGATCACATCACATCACTCAAAGAAAGAAATTAAAAAATATAAACTCCTAAGTAAGGCCAAAAGCATCAAAATTAATGGCCGTGTTGCTACAGCAGTACAGCTAAATAGCTATTGTAGGCAGTTGACTGAAGAGTTATCGCTACATGCCTACTCTAGTTAACCAACTTTCTTGGTGCTACATCTATTAAGAACAACAATATAAATAGAACAGCATTGATCAACTAAGCATAAGTAGAATTGCCGTTGCTTTTAGTGGTTGGCGGATTCAAATATAAATAAATAAATATGGATTGTATCCCTTGGGGGTATGAATATTGATTATGCGCTGGCAGTATTCTACACATTTTTGTGGAAACTCTGAAAAGTGTTCCACGAGCAGTTTAGCCAAGGTTCGTTTTGACAGCATCTGATAACCTAAGCAGATTTTTACCTTGCTAGTAGTTGATTTCTCATGAGATGTACAGAAAGTACAGCATGCGTCAACATTTCCTACACAATAGAGCCTGAGAACGCCCCTAACACAGCCAAAGCAATCCACGATTACCTGCACAAAAGGTTGGAAACTGTAACACAAAACGGCAAGTGGAAAGATTACTTTGCAAGTCACAGTACCCCATAGAAAGGAAAACAATCAGGTATGCCTGGCAATAGATAAGAGAAAATAAAGAGAGTGCAGCAATAGTTCTGGGGCTAGCAAGTTGAGATTGTGTACATCAACCTAGTATAAAATTGACCAAAACAATCTAACAAAAAATGGAGATCAAAGCACATCTCCGAACCCTGCATCCCAGAACAATGTTCGTAGGTTTGTTTCAACCGAAACAACAGTGCATGTTTTAATGTAGTTTAACATCTGTATAGTACTCCCTCCATTTCTAAATATAAAACCTTTTAGACATTTCAATACGGACTACATACGGATGTATATAGACGCATTTTAGAGTATAGATTCACTCATTTTTCTTCGTATGTAGTCTCTATTGGAATCTCTAAAATGTCTTATATTTAGGAACGGATGGAGTATCACATATGTATGTTTAAATCCAGAAGTTTCATTTAATACGGATACTATTGGGCAAGTCGCATTCAAAACCATAGTTCTAAATTTGTTTGTTGGTGCAGGAATTGGCAACATCTTCACACATGTGTACCACAAGGAAAAAATCCATCAAAATTATAAATGGAGCAAGCGGGACGATTCGTCCATCACGGTAAGCATCTGTCTACTTTTTACTAAATCGACAATGATTATCTTTTGATACTGTTTATCTCAGAAAGTCTTCCACTGAAAAACATGTAACACTCCATATCAAGAGTTCATCATTCATTAATTTACTCACCTGACATGTTCAAATTTTGTGATCCCATTAATAATCAGGATGACACTTCTTCTAGGAGCACCTGGTTCTGGCAAAACTACTTTTTTAAAAGCACTGGCAGGAAAGTTGGATTCTTCTTTGAAGGTAGACTGAGTTGTCTACTTACCACCGAAACCACTTGCTAACAAGACAATCATTGATTAACCAGCATTGCTTTTTTTCTTGATATCACATATTTTAATAGCTCAAAGGAAAGGTCATGTACAATGGAGAAGAAGTGAATTCCTCAACACCTCAATACCTGCATGCCTACATTAGCCAGTATGATCTTCATCATGCTGAGATGACCGTCAGAGAGACGATTGATTTCTCTTCCAAGATGTTGGGAACCAATAATGAATTTGGTGAGACACCCTCTTGGGTATGGGATTATATGAATGAGCTAATTTATAACCAAACCCAGACAGTGCTAATCAAGAAGCACTCTTTCAAGGTATCTTTTTCCTTTGCATGACATAAATACTAATGCAAAATTCCTGTTTGAAACGGTCGCCTTAGAGATGCTGGGAGAAGCAATAAGAAGGAAAAAGGGTGTCATCAACAAAGTGGACCAAGATCTTGACTCATTTATTAAGGTTACTAATTTTATTTTCCGCTAATTTTCATAAAACTGGAATCAGAGTTCCCCAATTACTTAAATCTGTTTTCTGCAGGCTACCACCTTCGGAGAAGGAAGCAACCTTACAACAAACTATATTATCAAGGTAAATTCGTAACTTTTCAATTTATACATTTGTCTTCATAACATAATCACAAACTTTGTGTAAATGCAGATACTTGGTTTGTCCGAGTGTGCAGATACCATGGTGGGGGATGAGCTCAGAAGAGGCATATCAGGAGGACAAAAAAAGAGAGCCACGATTGGTAAGCATTCTATAATTTTTACTATGTATCTTGCTCCTCTTATCACCCTCTTTTTCCACTTTATAGAGTGCAATATCTGATCCTACCTTATCTTATAGTAAAAAAAAGAATAGGGTCTATGTTATAGTCCTTAGCACAATTAAATTTCTATCACCTCAACAACTTATATTTTGTACAATATTGCTTGATGAACAAAGATCCTAGTTAAACCCACCATGAAAAGATTGTTAAGTAACAAAATGTCAAAATAAAACCATAATTTCTTGACATGTTTGATTAAATGGACTATGAAAACAGTATATGTGTGCTTTTGTAGTGAGCCAGTCACGATACTATAGAATGCTCTCTTCCTGCTGAACTCTGCATTGTTCCACAGAAAAAATAATTTCAGGTCTGATATTTATTCTACTGAATAAGGGCAACTCTGAATATGTCAGATGTAACTAGAAATTACGTAGATGCTGCATTTATAATATATTTTTTCCATAGCCTATTCTGCTTACGAAAATGCCAGTTATACAGAAGATGGTGCCAGTACCAAAGTTAGCAACTATAAATATTGACGATGTAATCAACATTGGTTTTCTTTTATCAATTTATCATTGTTGCTATATTTTAAGATGAATTCATTAATGCAGGAGAGATGCTAGTTGGTCTAGCAAGATGCTTCTTTATGGATGACATATCAACAGGTCTAGATAGCTCCACCACATACGAGATCGTAAAATTTCTCCAACAAATGGCTCATCTGATGGATCTCACTGTGGTTATATCCTTGCTTCAACCACCTCCTGAGACATTGGAATTATTTGACGACATGATCCTTTTATGCGAGGGGCAAATTGTATATCATGGTCCTCGAGAAAATGCTACCAATTTTTTTGAAATTATGGGATTCAAATGCCCCAGCAGGAAGAATGTAGCTGATTTTCTTCAAGAGGTATTAGATTATAAACTCTAATAAGAGGGAACTACTGAATAAATCTATATTGCTAACTTGAGGGCAACCAGTGCATAAATATAACAAAGTAAACAATGCAGCATGCGGTACATGAGTTGCAATTTCATCCACAAAATTCACTATTATGTTATGTGTATGTGTTCGTGCATAATAATGCAAGTAACTGACAGCATCTTTTCTTCATTTGACCAGGTGACCTCGAAGATGGATCAAAAGCAATACTGGATTGGGGATGAAAATAAGTATCAATACCGGCCAATCGAAAAATTTGCAGAATCTTTCCGTTCATCTTATCTCCCTCGACTTGCGAAAGACGATCTCTGCAGGACAAACAATACAGGAAAGAGCAAGGAGATTATAACAAGTGCAACTCGCAGGATCTCCAGATGGAATATTTTCAAGGCATGCTTTTCAAGGGAAGTACTGCTTCTTAAAAGAAACTCCCCACTTCATATATTCAAGACTGTACAGATAACTGTTATGGCTTTGGTGATCTCAACGGTTTTCCTTCGAACAAATATGAACCATAAAACTGTACTCGATGCCAATAAGTACATGGGATCACTCTTTATGGCTGTTGTGATAGTAAACTTCAATGGCATGACTGAAATTGCAATGACAATAAAGCGACTCCCCACTTTCTACAAGCAAAGAGAGTTACTAGCATTGCCAGGATGGGCACTTCTTTCTTCGGTATTCCTTATCAGCCTCCCAATGTCACTTCTAGAGACAGGTCTGTGGACCAGCTTAACCTACTATGTGATTGGCTACGCACCTTCCTTTCTCAGGTACCCCTCGTAGTCAATTCAATATCTAATGATCAAAATACTTGAATAAGCTGGAATAACAAAGAGAGTTACCTTGATTCTTGCAGATTCATCCAGCAGTTTTTGGTACTTTTTGCCATGCATCAAATGTCAATGGGCCTCTATCGTTTCTTAGCAGCAATAGGAAGGACGCAAGTAATGGCCAACATGCTAGGCACCGCAGCTCTCATAGCAATCTACATATTTGGAGGCTTCGTCATATCAAAAGGTTAGATGTCTTAGCTCAGAATAACATAAGATGTATGAGGACTTGTGTGCAAAGAAGATGCTTACCAGTTTTGTACATCAAAACAGATAACCTCCAACCATGGTTGCAGTGGGGATACTGGACATCCCCATTCACCTATGCACAGAATGCCGTTGCCCTAAATGAGTTCCTTGACGAAAGATGGGCTACTGTAAGCAATCGTTTCAACTAACATTCTTGATCCAATGTACATCACTCGTGCAATTAGTTATGACCTGATGGTGATTGTTCATGCTGACAGGAATTTTACTATGCAAATGCTAAAACAGTTGGTGAAGCTATCCTGAAGATCAGGGGGTTGCTCACAGAGTGGCATTGGTATTGGATTTGTGTCGGCATTTTATTTGGATTCTCGCTGGTCTTCAACATCCTCACTATATTCGCACTAGAGTTCATGAAATGTATGTATTACCAAAGCTATCAAAATCCTCATAAGTATTGAAACATAAATGCAAACAAAATCCTTCATGTTTGTTCATAATTTGCAGCTCCACACAAGCATCAAGTTAATATCGATTCCACGAAGACAAAAACGGAGTGCAAGAAACGGAAAGTTGGAACTGGCAATGCATCAACTGGTCAAGTTGTCCTCCCGTTTCAGCCTCTTTCCCTTGTATTTGATCATATCAACTATTTTGTTGACATGCCTAAGGTATGATCTTGAGCACATAGTGCCTTACTGAATACTTGCATCCATTCCATTTCCAGTCACATGTTGACCAAACATATGCATATGTTCCACCAGGAAATGATGAAGTATGGAGTAACAGAGAAAAAGCTTCAACTTTTGCAAGATGTCAGTGGTGTTTTCAGGCCAGGGGTGTTAACAGCTCTGATGGGGATCACTGGTGCTGGAAAGACAACATTGCTCGACGTTTTGGCTGGAAGAAAAACTGGAGGATATATTGAAGGTACTATTAGGATAGCAGGATACCCAAAGAAGCAGGACACATTCTCAAGGATCTCGGGCTACTGTGAACAGAGTGACATTCACTCCCCTAACCTCACTGTGCATGAGTCACTACAGTTCTCAGCATGGCTTCGACTGCCTTCGAACGTTAACTCTCACCAAAGAGATGTATAAGCATTGACCTTATGCAATCTTTATCATCTTTGAAGCTAATATATAACAATAGATATAACAAGATTTATCTTCAAACATGTTGCAGATGTTTATAGATGAAGTAATGGACCTAGTTGAATTGACTGGACTGAAGAATGCCATGGTGGGAATAGCAGGAGCAACTGGCCTGTCAGCTGAGCAGCGAAAAAGGCTAACAATAGCAGTGGAGCTGGTAGCTAGTCCTTCCATTATATTCATGGACGAGCCAACCACTGGCTTGGATGCCCGTGCTGCAGCAATTGTGATGAGAACAGTAAGAAAGACAGTAGACACTGGACGAACTGTAGTCTGCACAATTCATCAACCAAGCATTGGGATATTTGAATCTTTTGATGAGGTATGATTAAATCAAAATTTTAAATATATCCAAAAAAAGCATGGTCATGTGGTGTCAAGACCAAGAGACCGAAAAGAGTATTGAACTACTCACTACACAAAACCAAACCAGCATATTTTTTTCATAAATAAAGCATCAAATACATTTAGCCTTTACCCCCTGGGTTCCCTTTTGTTAATAGCTCACAAATAATTACTAATGATAATCAATTAGCCTTTTATATGATTATGTGTAAGTAATACAGAATTAACTTTCTAAACTTGAGTTCAATTTGACTAAATGCAGCTTTTGCTTATGAAAAGAGGTGGTCAGATCATATACAGTGGTCCATTAGGTCCGCTATCTAGCAACATGATCAAGTATTTCGAGGTAAGATTGTCTGATATTCAACATCTGTACACAAGATGGAGACGAAAATACTAAAATTGCTTTGTCACAGGCTATACCTGGTGTTCCTAAAATAAAAGAGGGGCAAAACCCAGCAGCATGGGTGTTGGATATAAGTTCACACATAACAGAATATGAGATTGGATTGGACTATGCAGAAATTTACCGGAGCTCCTCCCTATACAGGTAAGCCAGATAAGATCATAAAGCTACAGCAATTGTACTGTTAAACTGGTTTGAGCAATAGGGGAAAAGATAAAACACAATGAATATTTACCTTGTTTCTGCAGGGAAAACATGCTTCTAATTGATGAGCTGGGGCAACCAGCGCCAAACACCGAGGATCTACATTTTCCCCCGGGATATTGGCAGAACTTTAGGGCGCAGTGCATGGCTTGCCTGTGGAAACAAAGATGTGCATACTGGAAAAACTCAGAACACAATGTTGTTCGGTTCCTAAACACGTTTGCTGTATCAATTATGTTTGGAATTGTATTCTGGAAAATTGGCTCAACCATGTAAGCAGGAATGACGACAAGCGAGATAATTTTGTTTCATGCAAACTTATCATGCCTCAATTAGCTCATAACTTTGTATTCCTATGCAACAGAGAACGAGAGCAAGATGTATTCAACGTACTAGGGGTTGTATATGGATCAGCACTGTTTCTGGGCTTCATGAATTGCAGCATCTTACAGCCAGTTGTGACAATGGAGAGAGTTGTTCTTTACCGAGAAAAGGCAGCAGGCATGTACTGTACCTTGGCCTACGCCATAGCTCAGGTAATACTACTTTATCATTCTCTTCAAAAGTAAAACAAATAGTCTGAACCTAAAATGATTGGCACATGTTTTCTAAACTCCGATGCTGGATTTCTGTTTGCAGATGGCAATTGAATTGCCTTACATGCTTGTCCAAGTGCTCATCTTCGCATCAATCGTATACCCAATGATTGGGTTCGAGATGACAGCCGTCAAGTTCTTTTGGTTTGTCCTTTACATGGTGCTAAGCTTCATGTACTACACACTCTACGGGATGATGACAGTCGCACTAACACCTAACCTTGAGATAGCTGCCGGATTGTCCTTCCTTATCTTCATCTTTTGGAACGTCTTCTCCGGCTTCATCATTGGAAGAGAGGTACTAGTCTCTCTCTGTCAATTAACCAACCTTTTTCACTTTAATTACAACTCTAAATAGAGAGAACATAGGCAAATTAGGGATCAGTTAATTCCTATATAAACCACCCATAGGTTGCATATTTAACCAGATTTGGACTTTTCCTGAAAGATAACAATCAATAAAAAAAAGAGTATAGGTGTGCATGCCTAACCTAATGAACAACAACAATGTGGCAACGTGGATGCAGCTGATCCCGATATGGTGGAGGTGGGTGTACTGGGCTAACCCAGCGGCATGGACAGTGTACGGGCTCATGTTCTCACAGCTGGGCGACCGGACAGAGATGATCCGTGTGCCGGGGCAGCCGGACCAGACGGTCCGTGAGTTCCTCGAGGGCTACCTTGGCCTCGAGAATCGCTATTTCAACCTTGTCACCTGCCTGCACCTGGCCATCATCGCCCTGTTCGCCTTCCTCTTCTTCGTCTTCATCAAGCACCTAAAGTTCCAGCGGAGGTAGCATGGACAGATTGAACTGCGAACTGCAAATACACTAATCAGTACATTACTTATAATTGTATACAGCTAAGAGAAGAGAAACACCCAATCAAAAATAAGCACAAGACCACAAGGATTTTGCTGCTGCAAGATGAAGTGTGTAAATAACCACATGATTTGTGTGAGAATTTGTATATGTACTACTAGTGCAGCCTTACAGGATTGTTGTTATAGCCACATGTTGATCAAAAGATCAAATTGCAAAATGTACATGTGATTAGAATGTGTAAAAGCGTGTCAAGAAGTTTATTCTGAGTGGCAGATACATCATCTTGCAATGCAAATGGGAAATAGTAATGCAGCATATCGAATGCTTAACGAATAGAGATCTTTGGCTTCCAACATTGCCCAGTCGAATGCTTAACGAATAGAGATCTTTGGCTTCCAACATTGCCCAGTTTGGATGAAACTCAGCGATCTAATGACAGGATTGTTTTTAGGGGGTTTGTCTATGCAACAAGAACAAGAACATTTAACATACTGAAATCAGACAGTAAACTTGGGGGACACCAGACTCACCGACAACTCCATGTTCCACTTGGCCCAGAGGCTCTAGAAGGATCAGACGCATCGACAGTACTTGATACTGCTACTGCTACTGGAGTGGTGGAAGGTCGATGATGTAGGCGAGCATGCCGCCATAGACGTTCAGCAGGAACTAAGACCACGACGAAGCCCCCGTTGTAAGCCAGCAACGGCATGCCCTCCGCTTCGTGTATGGCCTAGCGCCGATGTCCTGGTTGCCGCCGCCGCGCGCCGGCACATGGCTGCTGCTGCTGCCGCGGCTGCTCGAACTTTGTGGAGAGGAGAGGAACCTGCACTAAAGACGTGAGAAATTGAACCCTGATTTGAACGGAAATGCGAGATGCGTGGTAGATTATTACCTTTGGAAGCTTGGATGGGAAGGAAGGGGGGGACTTTTCCGGGGGATTTTGGTTGAGTTAATTGCAAGTCAGTATCACACTTCGGCACGTGTAACGAATAGGTATCATTAGTCATTTTTTTTGCAAGTCAGTACCAACTCTAAGCCCAACTCTAAGCCTAAGTGTTGCAAAATGGTCTGACAGGCGTATAAACAGGTATTGACACTGTATCTGACCGTTAGGGCCCGTGTGTCAGGGCTGACGTGGCATGCTATTTTGCAAAACAGACCCTTACTTTTTATTTATTGACGCATATATCCCTGTCAGGGTCCTCACGATTATTTAAAAAAATTAAAGAAAATGCGACGCGCGCGCTGCGCCCGACGGGATTCGAACCCGTGACAAGAGGTCCGGTGCGCTTGCGCGATGCGGCTGCGCTACTGGAAATTTTGTGACAACTCGCACGCGTAAAGTTTCTTATACTTTTGCGCTACCGTATTTTTTTTTACAAAAAATAAGGCGCTCCCGTGGGGATTCGAACCCGAGGCGGCGTCTTCTCTGTGAGCGCACCGTGCCACTGCGCCAACGCCATTTGACTCTTTATACAATCTCCGCTCACTTCTTTTTTTATATTTTTCTTTCAGATTTTCTTTATCTTTTCAGATCTTGGGAATTTTTCAGGAAGTATGCAGTGTGCGTATTGTACATTAAAAAAATACACACACACACATATATATACACATTATATTAAATAAATGTTTGACATATATACGGATCTACAAAGAAGGGTTCTACGTATATTATAAATGTTTTTATAATACAAGAAAATTTCATCGTATATTTCAAAATGTTCATCTTATATTTAAATAAAATCATTGTATATTAGATTTTTTTTAATATATATACGATGAACGTTTTTATAATACGAAAAAAGTTCATCGTACGTTATAAATGTTCATCTTATATTTAAAGAAGATCATTGTACATTAAAAATGGTTAACATATATATTAAACAATGTGGTGAACATTTTTTTAATATACGATATGCTTTTAAATAAGATAATTTTATATTGAAAAATGTTCAATATATATAGGATGAATTTTTTTCATATACAAAGATGAACCTTTTAATATATGAAGCAATGGATATCTTTTCCATTATACGATGCGATAAAAAAATTGTATAATTATTTTTTCTGTCATACAACTTTTAAGACAATATTTTAAGTGGAAAACAAATCACAGAAAAAGATTTAACAGTGCATTTATGCATTTTTGAGTAACTGTGCATTTAAAATATTTACTCTTTTTGAATCCACCTAAAATTTTAATACATGGTATCAAATTCTTGCGAGTGGTCCTAAGTGAAGACAAATAAATTTTGCTTACATTTATTTTTGAATCCACCTGAATTTTAGAAAAACCAATCATTCTTGGCACTAAATAATAACAAGACACATAAAAAATTGCCGTGCGTGGTATTGAGTCTGGTGCTTAGCAGTAAATAATACTAATCCACATAATATATAATGACAGGCCTCACTACCCTAAGAAAAAAAGTGTGCTAGCCTTACTGGCCACGGTTGGGCTGTCCTGCGGCCCACCCAACGTTGGTTCGTCTTCTAGGTCGAGCGAGGAGTTCAGGTCGAGCACGGACACAGGGGCGGCGGGGCTCGGGCGAGGTGGCCGCGGCGGGGCTCCGGC